>JAPMUY010001487.1:75000-105000 GCA_026901105.3 Galaxias olidus
AGATCAACATCTGAATGGGGTTGCAGAAGTGGCCATTATTCCCCTACTTGTGAGTACTTTGATTAATTACGAACAGGACCTAACTCCCCACAACCAAACAAAACACCCATGGTGAAAGCACACGCAAGTGGAATCTAAATTAGTATCATTCAAAAACACAACCAAAGCCACCAGGCACGAACAAACTATAAAATCAAGTTCCAATAGTCTGCAACAACTCAACAAGAGATCTGAAACTATTTCCTTTCCAATTGTCTTGAGAACCTAATTCATGTACAGTGGGTACGGAAAGTATTCAGACCCCTTTACATTTTTCACTTTTTTTTATTGCAGCCATTTGCTAAAATCAAAAAAGTTCATTTTATTTCTCATTAAATGTACACTCAGCACCCCATCTTGACAGAAAAACAGAAATCTTGAAATTTTTGCAAATTTATTAAAAAAGAAAAACTGAAATATCACATGGTCATAAGTATTCAGAACCTTTGCTCAGTATTGAGTAGAAACACCCTTTTGAGCTAGTACAGCCATGAGTCGTCTTGGGAATGATGCAACAAGTTTTTCACACCTGGATTTGGGGATCCTCTGCCATTCTTCCTTGCAGATCCTCTCCAGTTCCGTCAGGTTGGATGGTGAACGTTGGTGGACAGCCATTTTTAGGTCTCTCTAGAGATGCTCAATTGGGTTTAGGTCAGGGCTCTGGCTGGGCCAGTCAAGAATGCTCACAGAGTTGTTCCGAAGCCACTCCTTTGTTATTTTAGCTGTGTGCTTAGGATCATTGTCTTGTTGGAAGGTGACCCTTCGGCCCAGTCTGAGGTCCTGAGCACTCTGGAAGAGGTTTTCTTCCAGGATATCTCTGTACTTGGCCGCATTCATCTTTACGTCAATGGCAACCAGTCGTCCTGTCCCTGCAGCTGAAAAACACCCCCATAGCATGATGCTGCCACCACCATGTTTCACTGTTGGAATTGTATTGGGCAGGTGATGAGCAGTGCCTGGTTTTCTCCACACATACTGCTTAGAATTAACGCCAAAAAGTTCAATCTTGGTCTCATCAGACCAGAGAATCTTATTTCTCATAGTCTGGGAGTCCTTCATGTGTTTTTTGGCAAATTCTATGCGGGCTTTCATATGTCTTGCACGGAGGAGAGGCTTCTGTCGGGCCACTCTGCCATAAAGCCCCGACTGGTGGAGGGCTGCAGTGATAGTTGACTTTGTGGAACTTTCTCCCATCTCCCTACTGCATCTCCGGAGCTCAGCCACAGTGATCTTTGGGTTCTTCTTTACCTCTCTCACCAAGGCTCTTCTCCCAATATTGCTCAGTTTGGCTGGACGGCCAGGTCTAGGAAGAGTTCTGGTCGTCCCAAACTTCTTCCATTTAAGGATTATGGAGGCCACTGTGCTCTTACGAACCTTGAGTGCTGCAGAAATTATTTTGTAACCATGGCCAGATCTGTGCCTTGCCACAATTCTGTCTCTGAGCTCCTTGGGCAGTTCCTTCGACCTCATGATTCTCACTTGCTCTGACTTGCACTGTGAGCTGTAAGGTCTTATATAGATAGACAGGTGTGTGCCTTTCCTAATCAAGTCCAATCAGTTTAATTAAACACAGCTGGACTCCAATGAAGGAGTAGAACCATCTCAAGGAGGATCAAAAGAAATGGACAGCATGTGAGTTAAATATGTGTGTCACAGCAAAGGGTCTGAGTACTTATGACCATGTGATATTTCAGTTTTTCTTTTTTAATACATTTGCAAAACTTCCTACATTTCTGTTTTTTTCTGTCAAGATGGGGTGCTGAGTGTACATTAATGAGAAATAAAATGAACTTTTTTGATTTTAGCAAATGGCTGCAAAAAAACAAAGAGTGAAAAATTTAAAGGGGTCTGAATACTTTCCGTACCCACTGTATACCTTTGAAGCATCAAAATGAATGTGCAAAACTGTGAAGGATGTTTAACATCTTTGCTTTTTAGTGGTCTTTGACGGTTGTCTTTGATATGACTTTGATAATGAAAGATCCAAAGAGAGCAGTCTCTGCAAATTGATGCTGTAAAAAATCAAGCTGTGTAAATTCCATGTATGTATTTTTAGATGACTATATAGGTTACTATCGTGGTGATTTATTGTTGAGGATTTGACTTTCTTTTTCAGCAGTTTATCAGTACAGTAACAGTTTTTCTTACATACAGGAAAGACAAGGAGAATGAATAAAGAAACACATCTTTAAAGAAACACACAGAACTGGCTTTTGCTGTTACGCAAGGTAGTTAGGAAAACTTGTTATTCATACGATCAATTAAAGGTGCAGTATGTAAGTTTGAATTTCTACCAATAAATTAAATTTTTTATGTTTTTTATGTTTATTACATACCTCCTGGAGGATATCATTAAACCAAATGCTCTGAGAGAAGGTGCGCTATATATGTGTGCCCTGGGCCCTGTATTCTAGAGAAGCCCGCCTATTACCAACCAATCAGGAAAGTTTTTGCAAGGAGTAAGGGCTACCTGCCTGTCAATCACCTCGCGTGCTCCTAGGTACTCCTAGGTAAAATCCCAGCTTACAGCATCACAAACAAACAAACAAAACAAACAAGCTTGTTGTTACAATTCCTGTTGCAGACTAAAGTAGCAGCGGTGTGAACTAGTAGTTGCAAGGCGGCTGAAGTTGTTGCATGTTGTAGCAAAAGACTTTTCAAATTGCCAAGTGCAGTTTTAGAACATTAGGAAGTATCGCACCAGATTTATGTCAAAAAGGCAATATTAGTTTACATGCATATGTTGGATATACTCGGCAACGTATAGTAGCTATGGTGCCAATCGCAGCTAAATAAAAACGATTGTCATGCACTAGCTCATACTAATAGGGGAATCAAATTATGAAATTGTTTTTGTTAACGTTAGCTTACTGTTTGTCATTACTATGGAAACGGTCATTTGTGTCTGTGCTCGTTGCTCTGGTGTGAACCACTCAGTTTTAGAGCGTTTACGATCAGACGTTCGGGATTCTTTTGTTTCTCACCTTGGAATCAGACATCGCTTTATGCGTTGTTGGTGAGAACCAAAAATATGCAGAACATACACATGATTCATGAAACACTGCCTTGCTCAGGCTCATGAAGTCAAGTCAGAGCACGCACGGGCATGTGTGGGATGGGCCATTGAGAGGGATAGGAGGGACCAAAGACTCAGGAGATTGGCCTTTTTGAGTGTTGTGACTCAAATTCTTGCAATTTTTTCCCCAATTCTCTAGAACTACATACTGCACCTTTAAGATGGTGTTAAGGATGTTAATCTACAGAGATCTCAAGGAGTCTGCAACTAAGTCTGGGGATGTTTGGTTACTCCTAAGATCAACTGTATTAATGTTAACACAGTAGAACAGAACCAATAAAGCAAAGCCTTATCCTAATCAAAATTATCCAGGTTTCCCTAGAAATTATGGTAGCACTTTATCATAACTTTCAGTAATAAGCAGTTATTAGACCATCAATAGACTATAATCTCATTGTTAGTAAATGTGTGATAATTATTCATAAATTATTTCTAAAAGATGAGTTACTATATTTAGGCATTAGTAAATTATGAATTGGAAGCGGATCATTGTCATCTGATTAGACAAATAACCAATGCAGAGTAACAGGAAAAAACCTGCAGAACGCAGACTGAACCAACCAAGAAGTGCACTTCATATCAATGTAAAGTTCTCAATCCAAAAAACGAAACAAAATAACAGTTATTAATATTTAGAAATTATTTATAGATAATTATCACACATTTACTAATAATAAGATTCTAGTTTATTGATGATCTAATGACTTCTTATTAATGAAAGTTATTATAAGTGTTACCGAAAGTTATTAAGTGTTACCGAAATTATAGATCTGACTGGAATATTTTTTTATAAATAAATAATTGCCTAAATTATCTTTCTTTCAATAGAACTTTTAAAGGGGACCTATTATGCTTTTTGGGTTTTGCCCTTTCCTTTAGTATGTTATATAGCTTTTGTGCATGTAAAAGGTCTGAAAAGTTACAAAGCCCATAGTCCACGCCAAAGGGAGCTACTCTCTCTCACAGAAAACACTGCTCCTGAACTGCCTGAAACGCCTCGTTTGTAGTCCGGCGTTTTCTTCCATAACTTAACTACATCACTAAGTCACACATATGAATAATGTTTGGCACGCCTTCAACCAGAGCCAGTCAGAGCAGAGGTCAGCTGGTTTCGCCATGTCGAGAAAACGCAGTTTTCGTCAGCGCGAAGGCAAATTCCCTTGTTTGGCCAGCTGACCAATCAGAGCAGACTGGGCTCACCGGGAGGGGGGGCCTTAAAGAGACAGGAGCTAAAACAGAGCGTTTCAGACAGAGGGTGAATAGAGGTGCTGCAGACCCAGGCAGTTTGGAATTTTTTTTATTGTTTATTGAACATTAAAATGCGTAAACCTATTTTAGTAGAACTCCTAAATAAAGATATGAACCTGAAAATTAGCATAATAGGTCCCCTTAAAGGTATCTGACAATACTCCTTCACATTTAAATGAACAGCACTTAAAAGCAAGGAGAGATTATTTTTATCATATTTAAATGATCATATTGAATTATTTTCTTATAATATGCATGCATTGCATAAACAGATGAGATGACATTGGAAGTAAGTCAGTTTTGCAGATATATTCCACTGAAATTTCAACTATTTTACTTACAGCACAGTATGATATTACTACCCATACTTAAATGCAAAAAATCTTTTAAAATCAGTCTCTTGCTTATTTATAAAGGAGTGCATTTACTCTGGTAAAAATTGGTTTAGTGTGGTAATACTCTAAATGTAAACGATTGAATTCTGTAGGCAAACAGGGAGTTCTGGTGGTAGGATTTGTTTCAACCTTTCAAGAAACATGTTGACATCCTGTGGTCCATTCAAACATCAATACATTTAGCTATTGGTGTCCATGCTACTGGTAGTTTTTATTGAATGTAGATATCCGCTAGCTCAGTCATAAAATCTGCATACAGTCACCTAGCAAAATTTGCAAGACTTAGAGGACTCCCGATGTCCCAAAAGCCTATATTGTGTGCATGTGTTACCAGCAGGCTGGACTACTGTAATGGTCTTCTCTCAGGTCCGTTAAACGACTGCAGCTCGCTCAGAATGCTGCAGCTAGACTTTTAACAAAAACCAAAAAATATGAAAATATTACACCAATTTTTTAAATCGCTCTACTTTGTCAGGGAATTTAGTTAAAAATACTGTTTTAGCTGGAAGCATCTTCCAGGAGATCTGAGACTCACTCCAAACTAATTTTAAATTTGTTTAAAAACGTACATGTTCTCAATTGCTTTTGGCTGAGTTGTTCTAGCAAAAGTATTATCAGTCATTATAATTGTTTTTATTTCATTAGTGTGCTTGCTTTAGGCAAGCAACACTACTACAATCTCACATATATATTCTTATTATTATTATAGCAAAAATGTACCACCCTACTCCTCTCACAGTTTTTGCACACAGTAAACATTTTTTTAAAGATACGGTAAAAAAACTGGCAGCTGTGGACGCCAGAGGAGAACCATAAAAAAAATGGTACTGACATATTCAGTATTACGATAAACATTTTCTTTACAGACAAAAGCAGGCAGTTGTGGACGCCAGAATAAATCTGTAAAAAAATACATTAAAACTGTGCACAACTTTACAGAACAACCTGCACATTTTACTGTTAAAAACTGTTGGAAATACTTTCAAACTGGTAAATCCAACAGCCTTATATACTTTTGTTTCACGCTTGTTATTGACAACGTGGTCTTCCGATGTTTATGTCAGGCAACGGCTCTTATGAACATAACAAAGACAGTCATCAGGATCATAGACAATTGCTGTTCATAGAGTCCACTTCCCCTGTATGACCATTATCGGTCAATCTGATCATTGAACCGCAAGGGGATAAGTATACAGGAATAGACATTCTCACCCAAGGTGACCCTAATGTCAACCAACCTGCAGTATTAACTAAATTGAGCAGCGATAATAATTATCAAAACAACCCAAAAGAATGGGCAAAAATATATGTACTAAACGACAGTAATACAGCAAATTCTATGGCAAACGCCCCCCTGGTGCATGCTGGGAAGGCCCCGCCCCCAGGATGCTACAGTATGTATGACTAAGGTTCTACAGTGAAAGCAACTAAACACTGCAATTCAAATTTCTGTAAAAGGTATTGATTACAATATGAGTGTATGACACTATTTTCTACGAGTCCTATCTAATATCAATCTCAAATATAAACTATAATGTAATATAATATAAACAAATAATGTAAAATTGTCAGGTATTTCTCATCGCAGATTGAACACTTCTACAGGGAACATCAATAGGAAAGAAAGTGTAGGTTTTAAGGAACATTTGAATATTACTCTCAAATGTTTACAAATCCGTTGGCTATAAGCCACACTTATAATGAGTTATTTGATGAGGGAAGCTATAAAAATAGGTTGCTAGGGAGCCCTACTGTCTGTTGATAGCTTTAAGCCAACTATACTGTCTTTTTGGCAATGTTTTGCATCTTGGAATCTTGTAAAAACTTAAATTGGGGCTAGTTATCTTATTTGCCGTGCAACCGATCACACAAAAGCCTTTTGGCACGGTTACAATTTTAGTTAAAAGACAATAAAGAGAACTGTGCAATGCAAGTCAATGGAAAGTGCAGCTTTGTTTTCCCCCACGGTGTGGGCGTGGCCTAAATGCGCTCCGTGTCTATGGGATTTATACTTTTTCTCGTAGAACCGTTTGAATGCGACCACGTCTTATGTGATTGAGTCGAAAGACGTGTAGGGGAATTGGGTCTCACAGCTTTATGATATGTGTAAATGGATTTAATAAACGCTCTATCAATTTTTTTTGATTATTAATGAATTAATAAATTAATATTATAATCGATCAACTTGATTAAGAGTCATATATTAAATAATAAAGGGGGCATCACCCAGCAACTTTAGCTTATTGCATGGCTCGATGGGAAACCAGGTCTAATCTTGGTATTAACTTTATGAAATTAATATTTGTTCAATATTAACGCGAATATGAAAGTTAAACGTTTCAGTCTCAATTCTGAAGTAGTACATTTTTTAGTTGTGTGAATGGATGAATTATATGCAGAAGGAAACAGGAGTTTAAACAACGACATTTATTTCTAATTCTAGGCAAGCTATTTACAGATATACAATAAATAAATGATAGTAACTAATACACTGATAGTGATCTAGGACTGTTAGCAGGTCAGGTATGAAATGTGGGTATGGATCTCTAAACAAAGCAGTATGAGGAAGCTAATTGCTATAAGCTAAGCACCAAATGCAGTGTATTAAGATAGCGGAAGTTACTCTGTGACGAGGGGTTTGCTGCCTTGCAGCGGGGAATTCCAAGTATGTTGATGGTTTGATGAGCAAAGATTGTGCGGTCCTTATTAGCAGATAAATGTTCTTGATGGAACGCGGCCTTGTGAAACAGATCGCGTGGTTGAATATGTTGAGCAATAATTTCGATCTCTTGAGACAGGGATGGCCTTCCCTAGTCCAAAGATACTTCAGTCACGGTTAATTCTGAATGTTCGCTGTTGAGGGTTTACGGAGCAAAGGTTGTACTTGGAAAGGCGTCCTGAGTAGCAGGTATTCCAAAGTTCTAGATGGAACGCGGCCTTGTGGAGCAGATCACGTGGTTGATTATCTTGCACAATCATTTCTGATCTTTCCCTCTTCAAGATATGTTAATCGCAAAGTTCTGTTCTGTTGAGTCTGCTTTTATCAAACGGTCAAAGGGGGTGTGTCCCTTGACACAGGTTTGGGGGCAGGCAAAGATAGGTGGCCATATGGAATTTACAGAGCTTTGACTAAATCCATGTATTTCTATTATCAAACTTGTAAATGTTCCACAAAGTTATACAAAGTCAATGTCTCCTTGTTACGAATGTTTTAGTACCAAACAGAATGTATACTAGCTGGAAAAGAAGAGTTATCTTCTAAAACAAAAACATAATTATACATTCAATAAACTCATGTGATTACAAACATAATATTATACTTCAATTATCATCATTATTATAGTCCTTGTTAGGTACATTTTTTTTGTTATTCTGTTTTAAGCAACCAATCTCTTAATCCTTGGAGAAGTCAGATTTGGTTGTTAGGACAGAGATAAATTGGCTCTCTGGTAGAATTATCTCCCTTGAAAGAGGGAACGGGCTTCCCCCTCCTTTCCTGGCATTCCAGGGTTCCTCTGTCCAGCCCCAAAAGGTATTGTTAAAGTTTTATAACCTTTCTTTTTGCAGAAAACCCAAAAACAGGCCTTGTCATCTGATCAAGATAACTGTCTCTCTGGTCTGGAGAGCATTTTACACCCTCCTCAAGAACCAAATGGCAGTGGGGGTTAAGACATGTGCAGTTGATTCTCCTACAGACACAATCATTAAACTGTTGTCGTTAAGTTTTATTATTATTATCTTTTTTCTACTTTATTATTAGCCCCGTTTTCCACACTCTAACTACGGTCGCAGTTTTGAGCATTTTGCTTCCATTGCATCGCCAAAATGTCCGTTCAAATGCCACGGACTGCGCTTGTACACAGCTAATTCATCTGTACATTAGTTATTTAATTGCCTCTTTTACACTCTTAATTTGCCCATAGACAATGAATGGGGAAAAGGGTAAACCTTGAGAGGACCTGGAATGAAGGACCAAGATGAATCATACCCTTGTGTATACTGCCATCCAGTGACCGCAATAAAATGTTGGCAAACACATATGCTGGTGAACTTTCAAGGAGCACTATGCTCTCGTCCGAGTAAGTGTAGCATGGACTCACGATAGCTCTACAATATGGAAGCCTATAAGGGACATTATTTTAAATGATAATGTAAACTTGAAAATGAACGAGGAAGTGACGTCCTAACTAAAGACCCGCCTTGATGAGAGGACGGACAGATTCCATTTATATGTTCATGTTGACCCCAAGAGAGCGTGATGACATGTAAATGTAAATGCAATAGACTAGTAGCGCTGATTTGCGTATTGCATTTGAATATTGTCCACTGCATGGCGTAGTACAGAAGATTAAGTCTTTGGAAATGTAATGGCAAATGCCATTTATTTTTTAATTTTCAAATTGTTAGACAACTGCATTTTAAATTTAATTGTGACATAAATTATGCTTGCGCAAATGGAAAATTAGGCTACATTTTTTATATTGCATTTAAATTTCCAAATTTGAATTAACATTTGAATATTGTCCGCAGTATAGCGGGGTAGGACTTTGAAAAATAAATGTCTAAGAGCTTTTCCATTTTCATTTTAATATTGACATAGAATGCCCAGAGGAGCATGTGAAAATGCAAACGTAATAATTGCATTTTCATTTACATTTTGACTCAAGTAACAAATACATATGTGGAAAGTGATAATGCTATTGTGGAATTGCATTTTAATTTTCAAGTTTACATTATCATTTTAATAAAGTCTCTTATAGGCGTCCATACTACAAGTCAAACCAAGTTTATCGTAATTCACCAGATTCCACCGGCACAAACCGACAACCGGACAACATTGACAAAACACTTAACGTTCAAAATAATTCTGCTGCCTTGAATTGGAAAGCAAAGTGAACCAAAGTTGATACAGCCGGTCAACTATTGTAATTGCACGTATTATTAGGTGGCCGGCTGGTACAGCTGGTCAACTATTGTAATCGTTAGTATTATTATTATTCCCCCACATATCCTACTTCCCATGGTTTAAAATGCACCAAATTTGTCACACATGTCCAGGTCCTCTCAAAACTACACCCCATGCCATGTCGTCTCATTGTTCCTGTTGGTGGCGCTATAGCAGCAGTTCAAAGTGTTAAAGAAATCATAAAAAATAGACCATTAGGGTTACAGCTCTGAAATCTTCAGAACTTGTCCATTGCAGTAAGATGAAACTTTCATAAACTGGCAACCATTAGAAATTATGTAGTCCATCACACTGTTTTTTTCCAAAACTGATGGTCTGCCCAAAGGGTCCAGGTCCAAAACCATATATCCAAATTACATCAAAATTTCAGGATATCATCTTCAGACTCTCAACGTTAACTGTCCAGAATATCTTGTTGATATCTCTAAAATTGAGTCCACAGCACATCAAGTTCTGTGTCAAACGTGGATTTATTTTGAACAAAACCCCTGTGGCGACATGACCTGGAGCAAGGCAGTCAATCAGTCAAATATAACTTCTGTAAAATCAACTCCATATACTTGAATTGACTCTGTACTAACCTAAATCAACTCTGTCACGCCTATCCTTTCAACACTTACAAAATGAAGGCCTTGATGAGAACCCAAAAAAAAAAAGTTAATCCATCCAAGGAAACTGGAGATACACCCCCTCAAAGCGATGCGCCCCATCCATTGCTTTCTAACTGCGGTACTCTATATGCTTGTATTGACTCTGTACTAACCTAAATCAACTCGCTCGGTCCTATCATTTCAGCACTTACAAAACGAAGGCCTCCATGAGAACCTAAAAAAAATAAGTAAATTCACCCAAGGAAAATGGAGATATGCCCCCTCAAAGCGATGCGCCCCAGCCCCATCCATTGCTTTCTAACAGCGGTAAGATAACATGCAGTTTGACTAACTAGCAAAGTTGTTTTGAATTAGAATTGTGATCGTGTGGGTTGAAAATCAATTTTGCAAAGTTACTGTGATGATATACAGTTAGCCTATGTTATGCGATTTGTATTAGCATACACACATATATATCTTGAAAGGGAAAGTGCGCATAGTTTATTTTAAATGATGCGTCCTCCATGTCTGAAGCAAGCTAACGTTAGCTATGCAGTGTTAAACACCGTAACATGGTAGATTATAGAAACGTTTAATGTAACCTACTCTTTATAGACATATATTTTAATGCTCAAGTTAACTTAAGTCAGATATGGAATAATTGCTCAATGACTGACTTATTTTGTCTCTGCTTTACAGACCAACATTACCAACAGAGATTTTAGAAAACCAACCAGACCCTAAGATGATCTGTAGCAAGAAGCTTGCAAGTTTATATAGATTTAAGGGAGTGCAATACTTAGGTGTACAGTTTAGTTTGTTTCGGCAGTTGGCTTCCATGGACAGAGAGGCAAATGACAAGTGGATCTTTAGTTTGCCAAATGAGATGTCAAATACCCTGCGGGCTTCATTGACTGACCATATGCAGGTTTTAAATTAGCAAGTTTGGCTCTGGATAGGTGAGTCTGCAGGTGCCAGAGTTCAGTTTGGTAGGTTTGTAATAGGGGGTATCCCAACTTTTAAAAACATAGGCCTATGGTTGGTATACTTATGCTATTCAGGAGGTTTTCATGGATCTGGTTTGCAGCATGGGTTTGTTTGTATGTAAACATTTGTTTTTTCCATTCCTATATCATACATCCTAGACTGGTTGCCACAAATAAAATAAAAACGTTAACACTACTGCTTTTGTCATTTTTCTTTCAAACATGTCTAAGCCTTTTTAATTTTTAAATCTATTCAAGAATAGAAATTTTTAGTAGACCTATTCATGTGTAAGTAGGCCTATGGATATAATCAGATCAGAGCTCTCGGTGAACCACATAATGCATTAAGGTCTTCCCATGATGAAAGTGAAGATGATATCTTGGTCCAATCAACAGCATAGGCTATACTTATGAGCTGGTTTATAAATCTATAAATGATTTATCTATTTAAGTTTACTATAATAGAATAAGGTAGGCCTATCTATTTATATTTTAGCGTGGCGTGATTTTAGACACAGATCTGTTACCTAATGCTAATGCAGGCTATCAGTTTGTTTTTCCGGTAGTAGTAGGCTATAGAATGTTGGAGCCTGGTGCCCGCGTCCTAAAGCCTGGTTTATACTTCTCCGTGGGCGCGTTAGCGAACGTAAACGTTAATCTGGCGCTTCCGTTCGCACAGTAGTTTGCCTACATACTTCAACGTAAGTTTTACGGTCCCACTAGGTGGCAGTGTCGCATTTAGTAATCCAGAATGTACAGAAAACCGAAGAAGAAGCACAGACACGGAAACTCCCGTTCATGTCCCGCGAAAGTATAAACAAAGAGACGAAGGTTGCTCACTGCCAGGCCCGGTTCTAGAATGCGTTCTCTAAGGGGGCAATGACTGAGGTTGAGGGGGCAACATAACTATAAGAAGAATTCTAAAACGTGATATTTCTTTTGAAAAAAAAAGAGAGAAGAAGGGGTATAAGGACGGAAATGCCCTGTAGCTAGCTCATAGCCCTAACTCTCCTTTAGGATGGAAATGCACTATAGCTCATAGCCCTACCTCTCCTTTAAGATGGAAATGCCCTGTAGCTCATAGCCCTACCTCTCCTTTAGGATGGAAATGCCCTATAGCTCATAGCCCTACCTCTCCTTTAAGATGGAAATGCCCTGTAGCTCATAGCCCTTCCTCTCCTTTAGGATGGAAATGCCCTATAGCTCATAGCCCTACTTCTCCTTTAGGATGGAAATGACCTATAGCTCATAGCCATACCTCTCCTTTAGGATGGAAATGCCCTGTAGCTAGCTCATAGCCCTACCTCTCCTTTAAGATGGAAATGACCTATAGCTCATAGCCCTACCTCTCCTTTAGGATGGAAATGCCCTATAGCTCATAGCCATACCTCTCCTTTAGGATGGAAATGCCCTGTAGCTAGCTCATAGCCCTACCTCTCCTTTAGGATGGAAATGCCCTATAGCTCATAGCCCTACCTCTCCTTTAGGATGGAAATGCCCTATAGCTCATAGCCCTACCTCTCCTTTAGGATGGAAATGCCCTGTAGCTCATAGACCTACCTCTCCTTTCATTTATTTTGTCTGGACAACATTTTTCTTTGAAATACTTGAAATACTTAATAATGAAATGTGAATATTTTAAATAGACCTATGTCAAAATGCGGTTTTGGACACTGCCCCTATATCAATTTGAAATCACTTGCGTCAGGTCTTTACATAGTCTTTTTTTTTAAATATTTGTTTTATTTTAACACCAATATTGGCTCTGAAAATACAGACAACATCATGATGTGCACCCTATTTAATTGTATTCATTTTTTTTGATTATAAAAAGCTTTTTTTCTTATTCTTATCTTATAATATAGCTGTGTTTGGACTGCGGGCTCCCTTGCCTCGCGGGGGCTGCGGGGGTATACTTTACGGCCCTGCTGGAAAGTAATTAGACTAAAACACTTTGTAAAATGGGGTTCTACAAGAGCAGTAAGAACGGTATAACTGTATTAACAAGGGGCACAATTTTTGGGCAATAATTTTACCTTGAAAAAAGAGTTCAATATAACAATGGAAATTTTGTTATGTATTATTCATACTTTGAATTAATTGGAAAACAAAGTGTTTTACAGAAGTAAAGTTACTATTACTTCCAGATATATAATATCACAATTAAAATCATTGCACAATATGTACACAGAAGTATAAAAATTAAAACACTCTCACAATAACCCATGAACATATGTACATACAAACACACACAGAGGCTAGTTGACAGTAGCGTTGAAGCAAAGAGAGCTGCTCTGTTTCATCTTATCTCCTCTCTCATCTTCTTCTCTCTTTCACATTTGTTTAAAAAGCACTAAATAGCATAAAAAAAAAAACAGGTTTGAGATCTGAAAGCGAGAGAAGTCTACGCAAAGGCTAACAGGGGGGGGGGGATAGAACAGTGGAACTAAAAAACACTTTCTGAAGCACCAGTAGAATACAGTGGGCCTGGGGTACCTGGAAGAAGGAAAGTTCACCTCCAGTCACAGCGGAATGGAAAGGTTTGGAATGAAAGCGGAATCAAAGAGGGCGAGGGAGAATGAGGTTAGACCACACATATCCAGTGAAATCTATGAGCAGGGTACCTTTGACTATTGAAGCAGAAAGCTCATTCCACCCCCAGGCCTCTGTAGGAGAGGGGAGCTCCGCAAACTGTCAACCCAGTCCAGGAGCTCTCTTTGAGGGCCACAGTGCCGTGAGTCGTACCCCTACTCATCGACCCACACCGAATTGGAAAACGACTACAATTAAGTGTTGAAAAGTGAGCAGAGCTATGAAACATTACTTTGCTCACATTGTGTGTGTGTGTGCGTGCAGTTCCCTGTGAGGACAAGAGGAGGACAACAGGTAATGTGGAAATAAGAAATCAAAACAGGGTTGGACATTACAAGACCTTTTTCTATTCAAAACATGAACTCTATAGTGCTCTACACACACACACACACACACACACACACACACACACACACACACTAACAAACCCACAGCTGCCAAGCCATTCTGTGCTATGAGTGCTATTTGTGAAAGATAAATATCAGCATGCTCTGACATTTATCACAAAGATCAGGTATATGATTTGATCTGCGGGTACAAGTGTCTGTGTCTGTGTGTGTGTGTCTGTGTGTGTGTGTCTCTGTGTGTGTGTGTGTGTGTGTGTGTGTGTGTGTGTGTGTGTGTGTGTGTGTGTGTGTGTGTGTGTGTGTGTGTGTGTGTGTGTGTGTGTGTGTGTGTGTGTGTGTGTGTGTGTGTGTGTGTGTGTGTGTGTGTGTGTGTGTTTGAGGGTACTAAGAGCTGTTTAAATATTGACCAACTCCGAGGGTCCCGTCTTCACAGCCAATCAATAGACAGCGCCACTGGTTAAGGTATTGCCATTCTGATGAGAGACAGGTTGTACTATTTCCTAGAGTTATTTGGGAGAAGAGCACCTGAACACCTGGTACTTTAGAGAGCACATCGCTAAGACACATTTTACTAATGGGTGATATTGACAATGTTTGTCTTCTGTAAAAACCAAATGCATGCTTGTGTGTGTGTTATTACCCGCAATCTCTCTCTCTCTGCTTGTGTGTGTGTTATTACCCCCAATCTCTCTCTCTCTCTCTCTCTCTCTCTCTCTCTGTGTATTTGGGAGATGCCAGGACGGATGCAATTTCCTCCGTTAGTGGAGCAAAAACTCACCAGAATGATCAGCCATGGAATCACACAGGGCATTGCGGTGCTGCTCTTACTAGAACACATAGACCCCCCACACCCCCCCCCACCACACACACACACACACACACACACACAGACGTTTGCCATTCCATGCTGCTTTGGCGAGGCATGAAAAACGGATCAAAACTATCAGCGATGTACTATCCTCTGTCCCTCTTTTTTCCAACCTCTTTTCCTATTTCATCTCTTCCAAGTGACTGGGCCTCAGAGAGAGAGAGAGAGAGAGAGAGAGAGAGAGAGAGAGAGACAGAGAGAGAGAGAGAGAGAGACAGAGAGAGAGAGAGAGAGAGAGACAGAGAGAGAGAGACAGAGAGAGAGAGAGAGAGAGAGAGAGAGAGAGAGAGAGAGAGACAGAGAGAGATTTTTTTAGATTTTGAAACTGTCAGTTTATTTACAGTCTTCCAGAAACATGGAACGGTTTTTCAAAATCTCAGCTTGATCTTTCTAATAACCACCAGACTGCTGATCAAAAAGTGAGTATGAGAGTGCCATCCTCATGCACCGTGCAAAGCACCTCCCCCAGCCCCCATGTCAACATAAATCCATCCATATTGTCCACAAGTTTAAAGTACGCATGTTCAACTCGGAGACGGGACGCCATCAGTCCCTTTAACATCTGAACGGAGTCTACTGAGCATAGACCTTCTGCCCGCTTCTTCCTGGTTTTCCAGATGGCCATTTTTGCCGTGCCTGAAATGTAATTGATCATTGTATGCACTTGCTTCTTTCTAACAGAATACCTTGGACCAAAAATAAACAAAGGAAAAGAAAACACCTCCCCAAGCCGCTCATACCACCTCCCTAGTAGCTCAAACAGCCCCACTAATCTCCGACACTGCACAAACAAATGCGACAGTGTTTCTGGTTCAGAACAGAACAAACACCCCTCCCCATTCGCTGGATCCAGGTGTTCCAGATGTCTGTTGGTAGCTATTGCCCCATGTGTTATTCTCCACTGGAGGTCGGCTGTCCTTTTCTCCAAAGGAGGGTTGTATAAGGACCGCCAGCAGCCCTTTGGGGAAGCATCCGAATCAAATAACTCACCCCACCTTGACTCCTTCATTTCTGCCAGGGAGCGCAGGTGTAGGACTTTAACACGTGTGGTATAATGTCTTTTTCCCCATGTGCTCAAACTCCTCAACTTTGAGGATTGAAAGAGATAGCACTGACCCTTCATCCTCCTGCCAATCCCCAACTGCCGGGGCAACCTTCAGGGAGGGAAAAACGTATTCAGTCATCATCCCACTGCTCCGCCAGTGTGGGGTTTTCCACAAACCCTCTGAGTGGCACTGGCAAGGATGCGCACACCTCCTCCACCATTCTTTTTAGCAGCCGTACAGACCTGACCTTTATAGCTTCTCCCAGCCGGTCCAATGAGGAAAGCTTTGCTTTCATTAGGTGGCCCAACTTCACACAGCCCACCTCCCTCAGTCTTGCTCGTAGGGTGACAGAGGATAAATGTTGGTGTTAATAAATACATTAAAAAACAAAGGCTCTTCAAAGAGCCACAGTTCAGGCGTTTCTGCCTCCACTCGACTGACCTGGAAAACTTGCCATGCCTGTAACACAGAACTATAAAAAGGTGTAAGTCCTGACAGGTCTGCCTCTCCTGGTCTCAAGAGGAACAGCCCTCCTCAGCAGCAGCCTTGCCGTGTCTGTCCAGCTCAGTCCATGGGTGTAAAGAAGTCTCTGTGCACTCTGGAGCCTATACGCCATGACTCTGGATTTGATGTCCATGAGGCCTTGGCCTCCCTCAGCCACTGGCAGATAGAAGCCCGCAGCACGAATCCAGTGTTGGCCTGACCATAGGAAATCCACCATAGTCCTTTGTATCTCCTCCAAGGACGTATGCTTGCACATTTCATGGACCTGCTTGAACCCCTGAAATCCTTCATTGTCGGCCAAGGGGAGACTTCCCGATTTTCCTTTTTGGATGATAAGGAGTGGGTGCTGTCTGTTGCGTTCCTGTGTGACATTATGCAGCACTTAAGAACGAACTTAATCTCAAGATGCAGGGAAGAAACAAGACCGTGTATGAGCTCTACACGGCTGTCAGAGTATTTTCTGACAAACTGGATGTACTCGAACAAAGTGTCCGTGGTTCTGATTACCGTTTCTTCCCCACCGTGCAGAAAGTCATGGCGATGCATGCAGACGCTCTCCTGCCCTGTCAATCACAATTCTGTGACGTGCTAACTGAGCTCAAGCAAAACTACACATCAAGATGCCACGACTTCAAGGACCATAGCAATGTTTTTCTACTTGTGAAAAACCCATTCCTGATTGAGGTCAATGAAATTAAGCAAATAAGCGACCAGCTCGGACTTGTGCCGCTTCAAATGGAGTTCGTGGAGTTAAAGAGCTCAGATGAATTTCAGCGTCAGTTTCGGATTACAGATGTCGTGGACTTTTGGAAACTGGTGGGGCATCTACCAAATATCTCCAGACTGGCAAGACGCATCATCTCAATGTTTCCGTCCACATACCGGTGTGAAGCAGCATTCTCTGCGCTCTTAAAATAATATGTCGCAACCGAAACAGATTGAGTCAGCAGCACACAACAGAGGCCCTTCGGATCGCCGTTTCCAGCGCAGAGCCCGACTTCAAATCACTTGTGCGGCAGAAGGAGTGTCAGAAATCACATTGAGTGTGAAGTAAGTACAACATTACTCTTCTGACAACCCCTGCTGTCTATAATCTGCTGTTATATGGACTTTGATTATCAGTAAACATGCTGTCTGTTACCTGTTGTTATGGGCAGTGATGATCAGTAAACATGCTGTCTGTTACCTGTTGTTATGGGCAGTGATGATCAGTAAACATGCTGTCTGTTACCTGTTGTTTGATCAGTAAACAATGGGCAGTGATGATAGTAAAATCACAGTTATGCTGTCTGTTACCTGTTGTTATGGGCAGTGATGATCAGTAAACTTTTCATTCCTGTTGTTATGGGCAGTGATGATCATAAACATTACTATTATCAGTAAACATGCTGTCTGTTCAAATGATCAGTAAAATGGTTTCTGTTGTTAGGGATGATCAGTAAACATGCTGTCTGTTACCTGTTGTTTGGATTCAGCAATGTGTGGTTTGTCTTGCAAAAATAATAAATCACAGTTATTGCACTGTACATTATGTGGCTCTCAAATGAGCGTTTTTGGATTGTGGCTCTTGGACAATGTGGCTCCTGATTAGGACAAGGTTGAGTACCACTGTTCTATAGCTAAAGAGTACAGCAGTCCCGAAAGAGGACAGCCCTGACGAATCCCCCTACTTACTGGGATAGGCTTGCTTAAACCCACACCACCTTTTACCATAACAGTTGCCCCAGCATATAACAATTTCACTCAAGAAATGAAACAATCCCCCATCCCGAAGGCCCTCATAGAGACAGAGAGAGACAGAGGGAGAGAGAGACAGAGAGAGAGAGAGAGGATAGTGAGTGATCTACATACACACACACACACACACACCCACCCACCCACCACACACACACACACACACACACACATACACACACACACACACACACACACACACACACACACACACACACACACACACACACACACACACACACACAGACATAACAATTACAATTCAAAAACAGATACATTAAACACTTACATGCAACACAACACAAACAGGGAAACAAGTGATGCAGGATGGCCTTGTTTTGCACCGATTGTGCGCACTCTCTCCCACACACACACACACAGGCCCACAAGACACTGCATTTAGTTTGTACAGTACCTGAGTATTAATGTTTTTACACAAATGAATTTGTAATTGTTTCATTATTTTTTAAACTATCTGTCTTTTTGTGATCTATGCAAACCAATCAAAAAAAATTATTTGTATTATTTTGTAAACTTCTTTGGCAATATTGTCTACTTGTGTACAGTCATGCCAATAAAGCATTGAAATTGAATTGAATTGAGAGAGAGAGAGAGAGAGAGAGAGAGAGAGAGAGACAGAGAGACAGAGAGAGACAGAGAGAGAGAGAGAGAGAGAGAGAGAGAGAGAGAGAGAGAGAGAGACAGAGAGAGAGAGAGAGAGAGAGAGACAGAGAGACAGAGAGACAGAGAGAGAGAGAGAGAGAGAGAGAGACAGAGAGAGAGAGAGCTTAAGCCACAGTCGTGGTGCGCAGCGACAGCCAGTCAGCGTGCGTGCGTGCGTGTGTGTGTGTGTTTTGGGGGCCCTCTGCCTTCACCAGTGAATGTTATTGGAATTCCTGTGCTGTAAAATTGCTGCTTTCATGCCCACTGCCTCTGACAATAGACACTCACTGTGAAGGCCAGACATGGAAAGAGGGGGTGGATGGAGGGAGGGGAGGGGGGAGAAAATGGACATGG
Source organism: Galaxias olidus (assembly GCA_026901105.3). Classification (NCBI taxonomy): domain Eukaryota; kingdom Metazoa; phylum Chordata; class Actinopteri; order Galaxiiformes; family Galaxiidae; genus Galaxias; species Galaxias olidus. The sequence continues at coordinate 94,409 of JAPMUY010001487.1, forward strand.
TGCAAAACCAAAGAGAAGGTGGGCTTTAAAGAGCTGCTCATCTCTCCTTCTACAGTAACACAATAAAGCCACAGTCACCACATAGTGGGGTTAAGGGTTCTAACCAGAGGAAGGGCGCTGGAGAGGAAGGATTCTCACAACCTCAAAGGTACAGATGGCAGCATAGCCAGCTGCTAAACCAAAAGTAAGATCACCGCTCCAAGTATTTTTGCAAAAAAATGAAAAATTCCAGGTTTGTGGTATGCTCATGCAAGATTGAAAGCTGACAGGCAAGCTTCAACACCAGTTTTTCCCTGGTTCTCTAAAACTACCAGCCAATGGTTTAGGTACCACTGTGGATGTCATCCAACTTGCAAACTAGCTCTTCCTCATCCTCATTTAGCTCCGCCCTCTCATTTATCACTTGTCTGCTGTTGAACTGAACATGACCCATCTGGAAAGATGACTTTTTTAACCAATGAGATCAACTAGTGCTGCGTGGATGCAGCTCCGTGTCAGGTAATAATTAGTGTGTTTGTGACGGTGTGTACATTGGCGTGTTTGTGACGGCGTGTACATTGGTGTGTTTGTGACGGTGTGTACATTGGTGTGTTTCTGACGGCGTGTACATTGGTGTGTTTGTGACGGCATGTACATTGGTGTGTTTGTGACGGCATGTACATTGGTGTGTTTCTGAAACCCTTAGGGTGCGGTATGTACATTTGGCTTCTGGTGTAGCTAGGAGCCAGAGGCACAGATCTCCAGGAAGGCACTGTGCTGGTAAACCCCTCCAATAGGTCCTAATGGTAGGCTACTTAGCAACAGAGGCAGCATCAGGAAGTGAGAGGCCCTGTTGGCCCACAGCGATGGGGCCTAATTTACTGAGCTTGCTAATTCATTATGAGGTGCATGTCAACAAGACAATGGCCTGCGGACACTGAGGAGAGTCCCACTGTACAGGCACACTCGTTTTGCTGTTCTCTCTCCCTCTTTGTTATCGCTCTTTCAGACAAGCTTCCCTCTCCCCCTCTCACTTTGCATTAGCCCCTCCCTTTTCCTTGGCAGTCTTTCAGAGTATTCTTGTGAGAGGGGGCAGCAAGAGAAGAACGTGGACTGAAAGAGGTGGTTGTGTGTTCCAGTAGGGCCACAGCTATCACTAAAACACACACGGAGAAGGAGATGGACACTGACCCATTTCTCTCCAAAACACTAACCATTGCCCCTCAGCTCTTCTGTTAAGTCCTACCAGCTCAATAAGCACGAGCCAACAGTTTGTGTTGTAGTTCAAACACTCCGATTCTCTTTGACTCCCTCGCTCCATCACTCTCCTCAAGTCTTCAGTCTTTGCAGTGACCCTTGCCGTCTTCTCTCCCTCTCCCTGTCAACCTTTTCTCCTGTGCTCTACTTTGTAGTCTTCAGTCTTTGCAGTGACCCTGCATCTATCCATTTAGCTTCTTCTCTCTCACCCTCATTCTCTCATTCCTACTCCCTCTGTTTCTGCCCTGGCCCTCTATCCTCATCCCTTCCTTTCTCTCTTCTACCCCTTATTCCACCCTCCCTCCTCCTCCTCCTCCCATTTTCTTACCCTCACGCTGTCCCTCCTTAACTCCCTCTTTAGTATGGAAGGGGGCGCTCTCCCTGCTTCCAGTCACTTTCTTTCTTTCTTTCTTTCTTTCTTTCTTATTCTATCTCGCTCTGTCTCCCTTTCCCTTCCACTATGTCTTCCTCCTCCTGGCGTCTTCCTCTACCCCAGTCTGCCTCCGTCCGTCTCCCTTCCTCCACTGTCTCTCTGTCTGTCTCAGGAGTAAGTAGATTGGGATGCCTAGGCGCTAGAGGAGGCTCCGGCGTGGCTGTTTGATTTACTAAAGTGATCCCAGTTGCTGTGAGGCAACGCTGGTGTGTGTGTGTGTGTGTGTGTGTGTGTGTGTGCAGCAGGGAGACAGACCACGCCACCCTGATGCTCATTAGTTCTCTCAATGATCTTTAGAACCCACTCATACACTCCTTTCTCTTTCTCTCAAGCTTTCCTGTTCTCCCTGTTCTCTCTCCTTTTCTCATTAGGCCATCGATTAAGGCTGGAGCGTAGGCAGATTGTCTGCTCAGACACAAAGGGATGACAACAAGTGGTTTTCCTCTTTTGTCTCTTTTTGTCCTGCCTGTGCCTTTAAAGCTTTGGGTTGCAGCATGTCAATATGCAGGGCGTCTTTGACATCTTTTTGAAGACTGGTGTCGATACACATGGCGTCAGAGGTCTGCACCACATTAGGAGGCTAAGGGATGAGCTGGAACAAAACGGCAGACTAGATGTATGGATTGTGGTTGGTAAGGGATAATCAGGAGGTTTCTGTTAGATTATATTTGTGAATTTATTTCCATGGTTCAATTGTAGAATACCCCAACCCTTTGTTATTTGCTGTGTGGTCTTAAAAGGAACTCAATGGTGGTCTGTAGCACAGGGGTCACAACATGTTCCATATCTGTCTGTAGCACAGGGGTCACAACATGTTCCATATCTGTCTGTAGCACAGGGGTCACAACATGTTCCATATCTGTCTGTAGCACAGGGGTCACAACATGTTCCATATCTGTCTGTAGCACAGGGGTCACAACATGTTCCATATCTGTCTGTAGCACAGGGGTCACAACATGTTCCATATCTGTCTGTAGCACAGGGGTCACAACATGTTCCATATCTGTCTGTAGCACAGGGGTCACAACATGTTCCATATCTGTCTGTAGCACAGGGGTCACAACATGTTCCATATCTGTCTGTAGCACAGGGGTCACAACATGTTCCATATCTGTCTGTAGCACAGGGGTCACAACATGTTCCATATCTGTCTGTAGCACAGGGGTCACAACATGTTCCATATCTGTCTGTAGCACAGGGGTCACAACATGTTCCATATCTGTCTGTAGCACAGGGGTCACAACATGTTCCATATCTGTCTGTAGCACAGGGGTCACAACATGTTCCATATCTGTCTGTAGCACAGGGGTCACAACATGTTCCATATCTGTCTGTAGCACAGGGGTCACAACATGTTCCATATCTGTCAGGGGTCACAACATGTTCCATATCTGTCTGTAGCACAGGGGGGTCACAACATGTTCCATATCTGTCTGTAGCACAGGGGTCACAACATGTTCCATATCTGTCTGTAGCACAGGGGTCACAACATGTTCCATATCTGTCTGTAGCACAGGGGTCACAACATGTTCCATATCTGTCTGTAGCACAGGGGTCACAACATGTTCCATATCTGTCTGTAGCACAGGGGTCACAACATGTTCCATATCTGTCTGTAGCACAGGGGTCACAACATGTTCCATATCTGTCTGTAGCACAGGGGTCACAACATGTTCCATATCTGTCTGTGCAGTCACAACATGTTCCATATCTGTCTGTAGCACAGGGGTCACAACATGTTCCATATCTGTCTGTAGCACAGGGGTCACAACATGTTCCATATCTGTCTGTAGCACAGGGGTCACAACATGTTCCATATCTGTCTTCAGGGGTCACAACATGTTCCATATCTGTCTGTAGGTGTCACAACATGTTCCATATCTGTCTGTAGCACAGGCCAGGGCACAGGGGTCACAACATGTTCCATATCTGTCTGTAGCACAGGGGTCACAACATGTTCCATATCTGTCTGTAGCACAGGGGTCACAACATGTTCCATATCAACGTGTGCAGCCGGCCTTCTGGAGGCCAGGGCAAGGGTTGAGTTGTGTCATGGCTTCGGGCCGGGTGGTCTTCTGGAGGCCAGGGCTAGGGTTGAGTTGTGTCATGGTTTAGGGCCGGGAGGTCTTCTGGAGGCCAGGGCTAGGGTTGAGTTGTGTCATGGCTTAGGGCCGGGAGGTCTTCTGGAGGCCAGGGCAAGGGTTGAGTTGTGTCATGGCTTCGGGCCGGGTGGTCTTCTGGAGGCCAGGGCTAGGGTTGAGTTGTGTCATGGTTTAGTGCCGGAAGGTCTTCTGGAGGCCAGGGCTAGGACTGAGTTGTGTCATGGTTTAGTGCCGGAAGTTCAGAATGTTTGCTGGCTGCAGGAAGACTGTGGCTGAGACCTTTCTCTGCTGTGGTGGGTCTAGATGACTATCAGCTGCCCTCTGTCATACCTCGCAGACATACACACAACCTAAAGCTTTCAGTCCATCTTAGACTCTCATGGTGACCTGGTTCACATTAGCTTTTGCTGGTCACGTGTACACAAGAGGGGAAATGTGGCTAACAACATTTCCTCTCTCTTTGTGTATGTATGTGTCTATTTCTGCAACGGAATGAGCATTATGCTGTGTGATAGACAGACACTCATAAACACTGTCTAAGCTACATGACTGTAGTTAGCTCTACTGTGTTCCTAAACACACACACACACACACACACACACACACAAACACACACACACACACACGCACGCACGCACACACACTAACCCTTCATGTTGATGAATGAAGTCATAAATGACAAATAAAGATGTCTTGACTGAATGTGAACAGTGTGTCTATTGCTGTAAATATTCTCCAACATATCACTGTAGTGTAGACTGCCATTCAGTTCTTTGCATTTGACCTAAACAACACAGAAACAATTAAGAATACTGTTTGAAGGTCAGACAGATAGCAGATCTCAGTGATGCCAGTAATGCATTGGTTCAAAAGGCCAGAACTTCTTGTATCGCCAAGGATTAAAGCCACAGTACTCAAACAAGCAACACTTAATCTGCTTGAAAAATATTTGTTTGTCCAAACATACCAATGCAGCAACTTAAATTGATATTCTATCCTTTAATCAACATGATTTGGTCCAAACAAGCAGTGACTTGCAGCGTGAGGAACAATAAAAACAATGAAACAGTTCCCAGTAGCTTCTATGATGCCCAGGCCAGCACTGAGGCACTGTTCTGTTCATGTAAATACGCAGACAGATTACAAGTTACAGAATCAAATGCAATGCATACATTAGGTGATGTAATAACATGTACAATATGTTTTAGTTGATTAGGCTTAAATTGCGTTGTTTTTTTTAAGAACAAGATGTGTTTTTCTTTTAGTGAAAGTGAAAAAGAGACTTGTTGCTGCTATATTTTTTTTACCTGTGTTGGATTATGGGAATCTTGTGTATTTACATGCTTCTGCACAGGCTCTTGACACAGCATATAATATTTCCCTTCGATTCATAACAAGCTGTAAAGCCTGGACTCACCACTGTGAGCTTTACTCCCGGGTAGGATGGCCATCCCTGGCGAACCGCAGGCAAACACACTGGTACACTTTTACATTCAAGGCAATTCTAGGTCTGCCCCCATCCTATTTAGGTTGTTACATATCACAGAAGAGTGCTGGACAGTATTCTTTGTGAGCTAATAACTTCTACACATTGTGTTGGGACTAACGCGTTACAAAACATTTCACTACTTTTCGCAGTAACTAGTAAAGTAACGCGTTATTATTCACATTTGAGTAACTAAATTATAGTTCCTGAAAATGTAAATGGGGCCAATACTAGTTACTGTAAGTTTACAGTACAGTAAGTTTACAGTACTGTTTTTTTTTGCCTCCTGGTCACTCTTTACTGTTTATGCTCAAACGTGACTCTTTCCTGTTTATATTTCTGCGTCCAGTTTGAGAGCTCACTGTTGTATATATAGCCCCCCTTTTTATGCCCCTCAAAGTTATTTCATTAGCATGAGGAAGAAGGTTATAGCGAACCACACATGCTATTTAGGGTTTGCTAATGTTAGTATGTTTCATAACGAATGAATACTTTTTAAGGGGTGCCTCTGGTATTCTAAATTCATACGTTTTGGTTCTGGAAGAAACTGTGATAACTAAACTGGTAATGAACGTTTGCTAAGCGCTCAACTTTTGTGGTCGTAGGCAACTTGTAGTTCATTGTAAGCTAGGTAAACTTAGCGTACTGGCTAGCTAAGTCACAGCAATGGTACTAGCTTGAACAAAACTTCCTGTTTGCTTGGCTGATCTGGAGGGTGGGTTGGACACAAACAGTTGGGAAATATATTGTTACTTTAAACTTCAAAAACGTTCATTGCTGAGCATTTTGTGAAACTTATATCATCATATTTTGTCCGCTTTGAAAATGGGAATGTTATTTTGAGCTGGGAATGTAAGCCGTGAGTTTTGAGGCTTGTTGGTTGGCCATTTGAGACTAGAATAAATAAGTTGAACAAACATTTTGTGTGTGGTTTATTCAATTGCTAAGTAAACAATTCATGGTTTATTAGATTATTATTTGTGTTGCTGTTTTAAAATATATGTATATATTGGGCCTATTGGCTAATGGAAAGTACCACACGATCACAAGTTAGCAGTGCGGGATAAAAAAGAAAGCCTGAACTTCAGAGTTTGAGTTAATTGGGAAACGCAAAAGTTACTAACATTAGTAACGCATTACTTTTTTAAGGGAGTAATCAGTAAAGTAACTTAGTTACTTTTTTGAAGCGGTAACAAGTAGCTATAACTAATTACAAATTTCCAGTAACTAGCACAACACTTGTCAGTACCCAAAGTGCACACAGTGAGTGGGAAAAGGGCTTTTATGTATTGTGCACCCTCAAACTGGAATATCTTGCAAAATGTTTTAAAAATGAATGATTTGGTTACTCTTCCTGCTTTTAAATCCATTTTAAATGACTGGGAGAGTAAATCATTAGGGTGTAAAGGTTTTTAATTGAACATTTTTGAAACGTGGATTGTACTATGCTGGTTCATTAGTTATTTATTTTAGTGTTGTGGTTTTTGTGTGTCTGTTTTTGTAATCACTTGTTTTACTCTGTGCTGCTGCCTATCTTGGCCAGGACACCCTTGCAAAAGAGATTATTAATCTCAATGGGATCTTTCCTGGTTAAATAAAGATTAAATAAAATTAAAAAAAATTTGCTTTACCCTTCAAAATTACATTTCTGCATTGCTGTAACTTTACTTTGCTGCCAGTGACTCAGTAGTTTCTGTGTCAAAAGTTGACTAATCTGAGCACATTCTGTGGCGTAGGCATACACCCTCACTCAAGAAAAAGACTGTGAAAATGCCTTTTTCTGTTAAGCTTGACCCTGGTTGCTACACCCAAAGAACACCAAAAGTATAGAAAGTAATAGAATTTAATTTCTGGAATGTTTCTTTTCCTCATATTGTACTCTCCACACGCTACATGCACGGTTAAAGTGCCCTCCATCTGTGGCCTACACATTCTGCCTGAACTCCCTGTCTCTGTGTATTCTTGATTGAATCTGAACCAGTGACTCAGATGCTTAGGGTTGCTTTGAAGGGGGAGCTTTTTAATGAAAAATATGTGGTAAAGACACTTCAGAAACCCAGCGCCTCAATCCAATAGTGTAGATGCCCATGCGGCTACAGCCAGCAATGCTAAATGAATTACTGTCCAACAGTAAACTAAAACCCACAGCCACATCTGATTGACGGGAAGGACTGTTGTATGTCCTTGGTTAATATGTAATAAAGACCTTGACTCAGTGTGGAAAGGGTTAGGGTTAGGGTTAGAGGAAGGACTGTTGTATGTCCTTGGTTAATATGTAATACAGACCTTGACTCAGTGTGGAAAGGGACTGAATGTAGACCATAACCTTTTGCTTCTATCAATATATCGTCTGTAGTATTTTATATTTGCTTCTATCATTATATCGTCTATAGTATTTTATATTTGATCCACATAGAATGAAACAATTGGTACATTCAGTTTAAGCCAAGATCTTTAACAAAAGAACAAAAAATTAACAGATGTAAATGGACAAATTGTGATAGACAAATGGAAAAATGTAGAGTATTTATATCACAATACTTTAGAAGGATCGATAAAATGTATTCAATAACACAACTTGCCCGCTTCCTGCCTGTCTGTCTGCTAGCCAATAAGTCGTCTATCAGACTAGCTGAGAACTCATGACCACAGACTGATACAATACACACACCAAATGCGCTTGAATGATCGAATGAACCCAGTGAAATAGAAAGGAAAGGTTGCATCTCTCTTTTTATGGGGAATGCAATGGCAGAGTGTATTTGGTTTGAAGAGAATGGGTAGTTGTGTATCCTAATTCACAGTACCAAACTGTCTAACCCTCTGACTTCCTCCATGCGTGGTGCGCTCTGTAGAGGACTGACTAGGCTTCTGAGATGGACTGTAAACTGGATCGTACACGTTTGTATTCTTTCTTTATTTGAAATGGTTTCCTTGTTTTAGTTTGTTTGGTTGCATGAATGTATTTTTCATGACATGCCCTTTAAACAGGGCACTGCTGCAAAAGAGACATAGTCTCAGTCAGTCTACCCTGCATAAAGAAAGAGATAGATATATAGATATACACACAAATAGTAATATAAGGTTAATGACAGATGCCACTAGCTAGACATTACCATGGGGAAGAGGTAGATACAGTCTGGCTGCGTACTCTTCCTCCTCCTCCTCCTCCTCCTCCTCCTGGTCAGAGTCCGACACCTGGACCGGCTGAGCGCAGGCGGCGGCGTTGCCTAGCAACGAGCCACGGTTGTCATGGGGATGGGGTGATGGTGGCTGGGAGTGCTGTGATTGGTCAGTGACTGATGGACTGGAGAGAGAGGATGGCATGGGAGAACCTAAAGGCAAAATGAAATAAACTACATGAAGGCAAAAGAAAATCAAACCAATACAATAACAAAACAAAACAACACAGTAATGAAGCTGCTATAAGGAAGGTTTAACAACCACAAAGTAGACAGTTTGATGGTCAGACAGCTTGATAAAACCATTGTGCCAGAGGTGATGCATTAAAAACCATCAAAGGGTTCAATTGTGAGATCCAGTAAAGAAGCCTCAGTGTTCAGATTGGTTCCCAACAAGCAGCAAAAACATGATGTAGAAATTATACATGGATATATTCAGATAAAGGGATCATTGAAAGTAGCCAAAGAGGTTTGACCAAAGTTAGAGTTGGAGGATGTCGATCAATTTTTTATCGATTGAGTAACCTTGACATTTAGAGGCATCTATATTCAGGAGGCATATGTGTGAGTTTGTGTGTGCTGCTTCAAAAGGATCTGTCATTCTCCAGAACACATAACTGACGATCAGAAACGCTAACAATATAAGAGGGTTTTTTCTCTGAATGTAGCGGCGTAAAACCAATGTCAACTTGGACGCTTACAATATAAACAGCTTTCAGATCAGATTCGGAAGTAATTCAAAATACTAACTACTGTACTATACCTGCAAAAGAATCAAGATTCCAAGAAGTATCACAATACTACTGCAAATGAAGCAGATTTTTCTTTGTCACTAAAACAAATGTATATTTACATGTGAATAACATGTGGCTGCTGTAATGATTCCATGTCGTCAGGAGGCAGAGATCTTTATTTACTATGGTGCAAAATCAGCCGACAAACTCAGGAAGCAACAGGCCAGAGTCAAAAAGCAGTCAATTAAAAAATATATACAATAGAGGGTATGGGTAGAACTGTGGGATAGGCTTTCATTATGGGAATCATTAGCAACAATAATCAGGGGACGAGGAGCGCTGGACTGGATGGGGATCAGATTGGGATCCAGGAGACCATAAGCCGCTACCCCTTCCAGTCCACGAGGTACTGGAGTCAGCCCCCACGCTCTTGGGAACCTAGAGGGCTCCTGAAAGTGTAGACGGAGATCCATCAAAGTCCAGGGGGGATCCCTGATTGGCCAGTGGGGGTTGCAACCAATGGACATGGAAGCAGTGGCCTAAACAGGGATACATGGAAACTAGGTGAGATGTGGTACTATGGATACACATGGAAACTAGGTGAGATGTGGTACTATGTAGGAAATTGTAGACAATAAGTGACCTTGAAGTGACCTCGTTGAACCCTCCGGAGGTGATGGATGGCCCGCTGGAGTTGAACATGTGCTGCATTCCATACCTCCTTGGCATGACAAAACCACCTTTTCACCATCGGATCCTATGTCAGGCCTGAGGTCCTCAGAGCCAAAGGAGGCTGATAGCCGAAGACAGAGTGAAACAGCGTCCGACCAGTAGAGAAGCAGTGATAGGAGATCTGGGCGTACTCTGCCCAGGGAAGAAACCAGGTTCAGTCCCCCTGCCGGGCCCAGCAGCAGGAACCTCCCCAGCTCCTCATTGGTCCTCTATGCCTACCCATTGGATTGAGGTTGTAACCTGAAGAGAGGCTCACCATGACCCTCAGCTTCTCCATGAAGGCTTTCCACACTCAAGACGGGAACTGGATGGGAAGATGCCTCAACTTCCAGACTGGGGAATGGCTTGGGAACTTGAACTGGGTGCAAAGGGAACAGGAATTTACCTATATTGGCAACATCTGATCCTAATGCTGGCCACTGTGCGTCTGACTCCTGAATGTCCTGTAGCCAGTGATGGATGTGCCCAGGTGAGTAGGTGGTCTCCATCGTTGGAGGTCTGGCCTGGGGGGCATGTGGAAGGAGGAGAACTGAAATGGATGAAACGTCACAGGTGGCCATGCCTTGAATGCCTTTGTTTAGACCTCCTTGCTTAATCCTCGGTGGAAGAGCGCATTGAAGGCTGGTTGATTCCAGCCACTGGAAGCCCATATAGTGCGTAAAGCAGAATAGGCTCCTACATGGTTCA
>JAPMUY010001487.1:110000-147500 GCA_026901105.3 Galaxias olidus
CTATCAGCATGGACCCTTTCAATGGGGACCAGCTCTATCAGCATGGATCCTTTCAATGGGGACCAGCTCTATCAGCATGGACCCTTTCAATGGGGACCAGCTCTATCAGTATGGACCCTTTCAATGGGGACCAGCTCTATCAGCAAGGATCCTTTCAATGGGGACCAGCTCTATCAGCATGGACCCTTTCAATGGGGACCAGCTCTATCAGCATGGACCCTTTCAATGGGGACCAGCTCTATCAGCATGGACCCTTTCAATGGGGACCACACATCATCATCCTTTCAATGGGGACCAGCTGTATCAGCATGGATCCTTTCAATGGGGATCAGCTCTATCAGCATGGATCCTTTCAATGGGGACCAGCTCTATCAGCATGGCTGGAGGCAGAGTTCAACATACTGTATGCTCAACATCACTTTCAGGTTTTTGTCACCTGAGAACACACACTCGCAAAACACACATTATCCCATTCATTCAACAAAAAAATCTCCTTTATTTTGTACTGTTTGACAAAGTCTTGTTTATATGACAGTTTGCATAGATCTCCAGAGGAACTCCGTGCATTCCTCAATGCTCCGCCTCACACCACTGCATGTGTGTCCTCATGTGGGCCATGCGCAGATATGATGGTTGCAAAAAATCTTATTCTATAACACACACACACCCCCCCCCCCCCCCCCCCACACACACACACACCCACACACACACACATCAAACACACAACTGTGCAAATACACACACTTCTTTGTTTCATGGACTACAATATCCCACTGTGCAAGCTCCAACTCTTCTCTGGTCTCAATACAGAGAGAGAAAAACTATTTCTTTCTTTCACCTTTCGCTCTCTTTCTGTCTCGTTTTCTTTCTCTCTATGTCTCTACGTCTAATGTTGTCTCTCACTTTTCTCTCTACAGATTTTTTCAGAGACAATACTGTCCCACAGGAGACTTTTGATCTGCAGATGACAGGAATAAAGAGTATGAACAGAGAGAGAAAGGCAGGAGACGTTCCCAACCGAGGGAATAAAGAGTATGAACAGAGAGAGAAAGGCAGGAGACGTTCCCAACCGAGGGAATAAAGAGTATGAACAGAGAGAGAAAGGCAGGAGACGTTCCCAACCGAGGGAATAAAGAGTATGAACAGAGAGAGAAAGGCAGGAGACGTTCCCAACCGAGGGAATAAAGGCAGTAAGAGCCTGGATTCTGGAAGAATGGAGTTTGGGATTTAGATTTGTCCTTTGAGGCCACAGCGATGATATGGGGACATCCTACTGAGATGGCTGCTGGGCTGCTAATGCTCGCTGCGGGTGTGTGTGTGTGTGTGTGTGTGTGTGTGTGTGTGTGTGTGTGTGTGGTTGTGTGTGTGTGTGTGTGTGTGTGTGTGTGGTTGTGTGTGTGTGTGTTAGCCTTACCCCCACAGCAGGACTCCTTGCTATGGATTACACAGTGTGTTTCTCTAGCGTAGGCCAGGATAGGACTGATGGCGCCTGTTAATCCACTTTGTTCCCTAGGAATGGGCATAACAGGCTGGTGGGGTTGGACTAGAACCTGCCTGGACTCTGTCAACGCACGACAAGCTGGACATCTGTCTCTCCACTGCACTTCCTTTGCTTCTGCTCTCTAGCGCTGACATTATTACTGTTACCAGCTCTTACTCGGTGTACCACTAATGAAAATCAGACCGGTTTTCTGGCTGGTGGGAGCTGAGCAATGAAAACAGGAGTGTGGACTGCAACACAGTGATCTGCCAATGATGCAGGCAGACATAGAGACATAAGAAACTAGATCACCATCATAAATGGTCAAAACCATTGTAAAACATTTACTTCATGATGTATATATAAATTAAGTGATTCACAAATAAATGCAAAACAATTCACAAATGTATTTCCAGATTTATATGTAAATGACGCCGTAACATAAATCCACAAAATTCCCAAAGCTGTTACATTTATTTTAAAGTCCCCCTCCAGTCATTTATAAAACATTTAAAATATTATGCTTAAACGTATAAATCATGTCTGTTAGATTTTTTCTGCAAAATACGTTGAATCACCTTGTTAAAATCCTCAAAATGTAAGCTTCTCTTTCTGCCTCATTAATTCCTGAATCTGAGTCGCCCCGCCCCCCTCTATTCAAATACCCACCCTGCTCCCGCTGCCCTCCCCTGCCCCTGAGTCACACCGCCCATGAACGGAGGTTAGTTAAAATGGTTAGGGGGACTTAAGGGAAAAATACTCTTAAAACTCACCACTGCGTAGTGGTCAATTGAATCACTCTATTTCGTGCGAAAACGGGCACTCAAAATTGCAGCACTCCTGTTGTTCAAGTTAAATTGCTAACCTTTTCCTATCATATTTGATGGTCACACTTTAACTGATTTTGAAGTAAAAAATCCAAATTGGCTGTAAACAGAGCTTTTATTGGACTTAATAAAACATCAGCTAGCTCACAAACTAAAAAAACATTCTATTCATACATAGTATATAAGATTAACAATCAACATTTGATAGAACGGTCTATAATAGATAGCTAGAAGAGCCAATGCCAGGACCTATCATGTTTCGGAATGGTGCTGGCTATTAGATATTCCCTTCCAATCAAAGCTAACCCACATCTTTAAAACATGATTCCAATAAATTCTTATTTCCGATTGATATCAACAAATGTAGTGTGCTGTGCCTGCCAGCACATCCGCTAGCGATGTTACTAACACATCATTACAGTTTACATTCAGCAGGGAGATATATTGTACATCTACCCTGGTGGCTACAATTTAGTTGAGGGATCTGTCTAATCCTTGGTGTAGCCATCAAAAGCCTACTATTGTAGGCCCGTCTTATTGTTTTCCAATGGCCAACCTAACTAGTCTGATCCATGAATAAACGAGTGGAACTGAACCAAAGTGCTGTTCAAACCGTGTTAATTAGAACAAATTGATTCAACATTTTTATAAAAATCTGATTGAGTAATTAGCGAGTGTATCATTTACAGAGGTAGTTTCTAAACGTACTGTATTTCAGACAACAATTATTTGGCACCGTCTATACCTGTACAAATGCGATTGCAAACAGACCTAGGCAATAGCCCTATTCGGCCGGCATTAATATTACTGGGGGATGTTGGTGATAACAATTTAGCCGTGGTCCTCCGTAGTTAAACACAAGGTCCCGATACGAAATTACAGAGGATCGGATGAAATGTTCAAATACTCCCCGGATGAACACGTCATTCATACGCTGCGCGCACTCCGCTAGCTACTACGAACATATGCCATGCGATTTGAAACATACTTCTAGTTCTCTTGGTAGGCGTGAACGTAGACATTGCATCCGGACAGGTCTAAAATGACCAGACGACCAACGAGTGCGCTGAAAAACAGGTTTTAGCGGCTGGAATTAATACGGAGGAGGTGGGGAAATAACACCCACATGTGCGCTCAGGACGGGATTTAAATGACTGGACTATGAAAGAAACAAGAGCAAATTGCTCTACCTCCGCTAGAGCAACAAATCCCATCCGAATAGAGTTTATGTCATTTTTTTGGAACTGTAGAATTTTTTGGAACCTTGGGACAGCGGTTATAAAGAAATGTCAAGCCAATGAGGTTTACCAGGTATCCATAGCAAAATATCCATTATTTTTTATCATGATTGTCCAAGTGGGGCCATATGTTTCCCGACAACAGCGACTGGCAAAACGGAAGAAACTCTATGAAATTAAAACCTTTTTGTGAGAAGAAGCTCTCATAAATCCACACACATGCGATGCGATTCACAAATGTCGATTGAACTGTTTAAAATAAATGCATAACAGCTTTGTGGTTTTTGTGGATTTATTTTACATTTATTTAAACATGTTTAAACAGAGTAATTTATGTATAAATCTCGAAATACATTTGTGATTTGTTATGCATTTATTTGTGATCCTTGATAGCGATCTAATTCCATAGAGACCCATGTAAGAATTTGTGCTAATACAACCACAAGAAATACAAGCTCCCAAAGTTTAGAAACAAACCAACTCAAAAACACAGGATACATCCACGCACACATACAGACTTATCATTTTGGCTCTTTAAAGCACCAGTCCTGCTGAGAAAGTGTGCAATTTCACAGGTCATCAAAATGTCTATGCTGAAAAGATAGAAGTCTACAAAAAGTATGCCTAAAAGAGACAGAATGGGAAAAAAAATACATTGAAATTATGAAAGACAAGGAGACGAACGTTAGAAAATATGGTCCAAGGAGAGAGTACATGAGAGTGGAAGGAGAGAACAAAATTAGCCAAGGAACTGAACTAAGCTCTTGTCTCTCCACAGTTTCTCAAAAGACATTTTGCAGCCATACTTGGCTGATGAACATAGGTAGATGTGGTTGTATGGTAGCCCACATATTAGACGGCAATTAACGCAGAATTGTTAGTGAATGTAATTTTGGCAGCCCAATAAGATGATTGAGAATGTTCCTCCAATGAGAGATTGAGAGAATGGAAGAGGGGGAAAGGAAAACAGCAGCCCTCTAAATGCTCTAGGCTCTGCTTAAGGCAACACTTAAACAAAAGGTTAGAATTACAATTGTATACCAAACTTGCACTTAATATACCAAGTAATAATAAAGCAATCCTCTAAATAGTTCAAAGCTGATGAGTTGTCCTGTGTTCGTAATATATTGGACAGAACTTTGATGTTGTCCCGCTTGTTATAGTTTCATTTCAAACTGCTCTCTTAAAGGAAGAGTTCATTTTTCATCAAGGGGAGTTCACAACATACAACATTTCAGTTTACCCCCCCCCCTCTTTCTCTCCCTCTCTCCCTCTCTCCCTCCATCTTTCTCCCTCTCTCTCTCTCTCTCTCTCTCTCTCTCCCTCCATCTTTCTCTCTCTCTCTCAGTGTTTTATGAATGTATGAGGTCATGGTGTGTCTCTTAATGCCAAAGCAGCAGGCTGGGTTAACCCATTCCCCGGCTCTATGTATATGTGCTGTGGGGGCCTGTGTGGATGGCTGTATGTCAGTGTTACTAAGTGCCCTGTGTGTACGTGAAGCGTTCTCTCTGAGGAGCCTACCTGGAGCTGTTTCCTCACTGGACTGGGAGCTGATGCCAGCATGATGCAGTGGAAACCAGGGCTCCCATTGGAAACAGGTGAGCAATCCACGGGCTGTTATTTCACCAGCGCTCTACCTGCGTCAGTCTGCCCCCACTCCTCCCCCCCTCCTCTCTCTGACAGTGAATCCCTGTCCTGTCCTCTCCACACACCTCTCTATCACCTCGCTCTCTTCCCCTCTTTCTTTTTTCTCTTTACCTCAGTGGACTCTTCCCCACCCCCCCACCCACAGTGCGAGAAACCCAAACACCGGGTCAGAGGTGGAGCGGAGTTGATTTTTAGCAGCTCTAGTGCTATACTCCTCTCACACCTGCTGAGTGTGTGTGCGTGAGAGAGGTGGTTGTTTGAGTAGGTGGAGGGAACATGAAAAGCCTGTGATAGTCCTGAGGGAGACCATGCAGAGGGTGGGGAAAAAGAGAAATCCCAGAACGCTTCTCTTCTGGCTGTGGCCTATAGAGTAAGCAGATAGCATAGAGGCAAATCTGTGTGTTTCAATGTCTCTTATAAGCGACCCCCCCCCACACACACACACACCCTGGGGATGTCTAGAGAGCAGCTTCAACACAAGGCTGTGAGGTGAGCATGGCTTTGTGTGTGGTCACCAGAAAGAGCAGTGCCATTCAGTGGTCACAGTAGATCAGCAACAAACGGACCTGGATAGCACGTCATCACTGCTCTCTTTGACGGGCCAAACCAGGTCACTCTATGACAGTGTGACCACTCACACAGCTAACACACACTCATACACACACAGAGACAGAGACACAGGATGTTTGGAGGTCAACCTCAGCTTCAAGGCACAAGCAGAACAATCACTCAAGGAACACAATGGGACTTGGTGTGTGTGTGTGTGTGTGTGCATGTGTGTGTGTGTGCATGTGTGTGCGTGTGTGTGTGTGTGTGTCTGTGTGTTTGTGTGTGTGTGCGTGTGTGTGTGTGTGTGTCTGTGTGTTTGTGTGCTGACCCAGCATATAGTAGAGCAGACCCTCCTCACACAGTGCTGCTTTTATCTTTTGGAGGAGGTAGCAAGCTGGTCCTTACTGCTTTACACCATTCAAATGATTGCATATTGGGTTCAGTGGAGGCTCTGTTTATGTAGTGCATGAAATGCTTTCAAAGAAACAAATGCACCACCACCTTGAGGCGCAGGGTTTGTGGGGGAACTGTCCCTTCAGAGGCTGGGTGTGAATGAAGAGTTGATTTATAAATAGCACTGTGATTAAGTAGAAACCTCACTAAGTGAATTACTACAACATTCACTCTGTGATGGAAAGATTAATCCTTGGTTCCCTCTCTCTGTCCGGCTCCCGGCAAATGTGGGTGTGTGTGTGTGTGTGTGTCTGTCTGTCTGTCTGTCTGTGTGTGTGTGTGTGTGTGTGTGTGTGTGTGTGTGTGTGTGTTTGGCATTGTGTGTTAAGAGTTATGTGAGCATAGGTCTGGTTGTATGCTGGTGTTATTGTGTGTGTGTGTGTGTGTGTGTGTGTACTTACAGCACAGGATGGAGTAGCAGATGGCATGTTTGGATCATGGGACCAATAATCAGGGTTTTGGACATATTTCCTTCTCAGATTACATTTGAATAAATAAAATACTACCATATCTTATAGATTCACTTAAAAGCTGTGACAATCAAAGACTGGCCCTTTTGCTCCCACACCATCACGTACAGTGTGTATATTGTGGGAAAATACGTGGATGTTCACACTTTGGAACAGACGAGAGATAACAGCAGTAGTGACAGATCCCTCTCCATAGACAAACTCCTACATATAGCACTGCTGACTGACCCACTTCCTTCTTTTGAGTGTGTGTGTCTGAGTGTGTGTGTGTGTGTGTGTGTGTGTGTTACCTCTGTGTTTGTGTCTGAGTGTGTGTGTGTGTGTGTGTTACCTCTGTGTTTGTGTCTGAGTGTGTCTGTGTGTGTGTGTGTGTGTGTGTGTTACCTCTGTGTTTGTGTCTGAGTGTGTGTGTGTGTGTGTGTTGACTCTGTTTGTGTCTGAGTGTGTGTGTGTGTGTGTGTGTGTGTGTGTTGCCTCTGTGTTTGTGTCTGAGTGCGTGTGGGTGTGTGTTGACTCTGTTTGTGTCTGAGTGTGTGTGTGTGTGTGTTGCCTCTGTGTCTGTGTGTGTGTGTGTGTGTGTGTGTGTTGCCTCTGTGTTTGTGTCTGAGTGCGTGTGTGTGTGTTGACTCTGTTTGTGTCTGAGTGTGTGTGTGTGTGTGTGTTGCCTCTGTGTTTGTGTCTGTGTGTGTGTGTGTGTGTGTGTGTGTGTGTGTGTGTGTGTGTGTGTGTGTTGCCTCTGTGTTTGTGTCTGTGTGTGTGTGTGTGTGTGTGTGTGTGTGTGTGCTAATGAGAGCACCTGAGCCCTGAGAGGGAGCCAAGGAGGTCAGTGGTTGGGGCAGTGGAGCCAGCCCTCCTCTCCACATCCCCCCATCTCTCCATCCTCATCCCCCACTTCTCTCCTATTTAAGTGACAGGACCCTCATTAGAGGGGCTGGCCAAGTTAAGAAGGGGGCAGGGACTTGTCTATTTCCTCTCTCTTTCTGATCCCTCCCTCTCCTCCAGTCATCTCTCTTTCTCTCCATCATGCTGTGTCTAGCACAGCCACAGTCTAGTAGCAGCATGGTGATTAATCACACACACACACACACACACACACACACACACACACACACACACACACACACACACACACACACACACACACACACACACACACACACACACACACACACAGGCAACAAACACATACCACCAATGGCGGATCTAGAAAAGCATTAATGGGGTGGCAAAGTGTGGCACGAAGATCATAAGGGGTGACAACGCCAAAGCGTAGTTCTCTTATTTATTAGATAGTTTTCTTATAGCCCTT
This sequence comes from Galaxias olidus, assembly GCA_026901105.3. Taxonomy (NCBI): domain Eukaryota; kingdom Metazoa; phylum Chordata; class Actinopteri; order Galaxiiformes; family Galaxiidae; genus Galaxias; species Galaxias olidus. The sequence goes on from JAPMUY010001487.1 coordinate 117,974, forward strand.
TTCCACCAAGCAAGTTCCAGGGCTGGTTCGGAGCCAGAGCCAAATCTTGAACCCGTTCTTTGCTTTTCCACCGCCAAAGAGAACGGGTTCCAAGCTGGCCCCAAATCTTTGCTGGTGTAAGACTAAGCACCCCTTACGTGTCAAGTGGGGGGGCGGGATTATCATGACCAACAAGACCAACTAAACGAAAGCTAAGTTATCGAGGCAGGAAATGAACCATCGCTAGCTAAGAGCTTTAAGTCTTTTTTTTATAACGCGAAACACATCATAGTTAGTTGTTCTTATGAGCCATGACAAACAAAATCCAATTTATAGTAGCAGGATTAAACAACTTTACTCGATTTACCACATACTTCTCCCTAAATGATTTCCATTAAGTTATTTAGCAATTTTAGTTGACACTTTTTCTCTTGTGGAATACAGAAATGTATACAAAGTTGGAGGGCCAAAAAATGCTGTATGCACATGTAGAGTAGGCCTTCTTAGAGATCACTTCCTAAAAATACCATTATGAATATAAAAATGAATACAATTATATCAACTTTATCTGGGCTTCACAACACATTTTTCTTCTAAATAACTTTACATCACAGGGACTCACTGAGAAGACATACTGTATGTTGTCCTCTAGGTTAATGCAGTAATTTCCTTTGTAAATAATATAAAAATAACAATAGCACTAATATTCAGAAAATTATTATCTATCCCAACTTGCTCCCGTGTCCTTGTTACTAGAAGGGCGCTTATAAATCCCGTGTATTATTATTAAAATAACTTATTTTATTTAATAAGTGATCATATGCATAGGCTAGATTAAGCAGCCTTCTGCTGGCAATGGCTGCATGACAAGTTGCTAGCTTGACATTTTTGCTTGCTACTGAAAGTCAACTATGTTATTTTGGTAGCTAGTAACATTCATGTTTAATCGCCAAATCAGTTGCCGAGATGCAAATCAAATGCCTTGTGTCAAAAGCTTTGGAGAACCACTGCACTGTGCTAGACTAACTAGCTAGATAACTAGAGCACACTACACCAACCTGAGCTTGTGGATGAGACACTTGACTGGCACTAGTCTCACGTCTTGACTCATCTGCAGCTGAAGGAACTAGAGATAACTTTTCCTCCTCCACCTCCTCTAACTTTGCTCTCGCCTTGTTGCCTCACTGTCCGTTTAATTTTTTATAAAGCATTATATCCATTGTGTTGATTGTTGTCCTTCTGAAGTCGTTAGCTAGCTAGATGCCGAAATGACAAGCGCTGTAACTGGGGCGCTCTCTCACTCGCTTTCTCGTGCTCAAACAAAATGCGCGCGTGCCAAGTAATGGGAAGTAGATCTGGGCCACACACACAAGACACTGTGTACTTGCGTTTTTCATGAACAATATCATATTATGTATGCGAGTTTGGAATGACAGATGAATAGATCATGGGAAATTTGTATGATTTGTATATGTTTTATTTTTCTTATATCATCAGTTGCTAAGCGACGCTGTAAGGAGAGGACGCTGGCATTGTTTGTTCGCCGCTTTTCCACAGCATTTTATCAAATTTATCATCTGTGTATTATTTTTATTTTCTTATTTTCATGCTGATTGCATTACTCTTAATTCGTTTTATATTTAGCTCTCAAAGTTTTAGTTTTTTCTCGCAATTTTTCCACTAAGGGACACTTGTTTTTATCCTAGCTAACTTAGGTTAGCCATCGCTAGGGATTTGTTATCGTGGTTGCTAGGCTGACAGGCTAGCCTTGCCTTGGACTCTACTACTTGTTTTTGCTAACCTGGCCGGTAATTGCAGCTGGCATCTTCTCTACCTGGCATGGCACCGTGCTACTCCTTTGATGAACTGCATAGTTTTAATAACCACAGCATTCTGACCTGCTCCTCATTAATAAAGGAACTTGGACTACGTCGCCGTCCCAGCTATGTCCACAGAGGTTCCGGAAGACTGTTTTTTCCCCCAGAATCGGAGCACTCCATTCTCTCCATCAGGACGATAAAGCGCACCTGTAACCAACGCACTTCTACTACAAGTTCTACACATGTTGGTGCCAATTTGAACAATCTAATACCCTTAGTTAAATCTGACAGTTATTTGGCATCGGTCTCGTCCCCCACCCATAACATCACTGCTAGGTTTGCGCTGCTGAATACACGCTCGCTCAACAACAAGGCTGTATTTATAAATGAGGTTGTCACGGATCACGAAGTAGACTTTATGTGTCTAACGGAAACCTGGCAGCAAGTTAATGACTTTGTTCTGCTCAATCAAGCTACCCCTTCAGGCTACATGTACCTGCAAAAGCCTAGATCTTCAGGGCGGGGGGGTGGACTCGCCGTTCTTCACCGTACTGACTACAAGATTAAGATGATTTCCGTCAACAATGTGACGTCATTTGAATGCCTTGTATTTCAATTGGTCGGTTCTCCAGCAACGCAAGTGGTGCTCATCTACCGGCCTCCAAAAACATCTTCTGTGTTTCTCTCTGAGCTGTCTGAAGTACTTTCTAGTGTCTGTGCCATGTCGACATCAATTTTATTGTTGGGAGACTTTAACATCCATGTAGATTCTTGCCCTCCTTGATTGTTTTAATCTAACTCAGCATGTTCAATTCCCCACTCATAATAAAGGCCATATTCTAGACCTGGTGTGCTCCACTGGCCCTGACCCCTTCAACCTCCGTGGCCTGGACCTTACCATCTCCGATCATCAAGCTATATTCTTTGATGTTAAAATACCAGCCATAAGGAGGCGAGAGCAGAGGTCCTTTATCTATAGAAACATCAAAAATATTAATATTGCTGCCCTTGTTAGCGAACTCGAACTGCAAAACCTCCCCCTGCCTCCGACTTCCTCTGTTGATGACCATCTACTACATGTCATAATACCCTGCTCTCTTCTAAAGGTCGTCCTGGACTGTCAGGCCAAAAATCTATAAAGACCATATATTATTCTGATTCTGATCTTATTGATAAGGGCAAAACTGATCCTAGAAAACTATTTAACACAATCAACAAATTGCTGTGTTGACTGGATAACTCCTCCCTCTTGGAGTCTACAGAAGTCTACACCAGGTTCCTGGATTTTTTCCAATCGAAAGTTCAAGCTATTCATAACCAGCTCCAACCCTCATCCATGCTAGCTATTCCGCTGCTGGCTGTCTCCACTAAAATGGCCCTTCCTGCTAAATGCAACCTCAACACCTTCAAGTCTGTTGATGCAGCGTTTATCAATGCTCTGGTCACCAGATCAAAATCTTCAACCTGTATACTTGACCCTATGCCTGTCTCCCTAGTCAAGACCTGTCTGCCAACTCTGTGTCCCCTCATTGTTAACATTGTTAACACCTCCACCAGGACTGGCTCTGTCCCTCCTGAGCTTAAGATGGCTGTGATCACTCCTATCCTCAAAAAGCAGGGTTTGGACCCGGAGTCTCTAAATAACTATCGGCCCATTTCCAACCTTCCATTCCTAAGCAAAATCCTGGAGCGCACTGTAGCTGCTCAACTACAGTCCCATATGTCTCACCATGAGTTGTATGAACCTATGCAATCTGGGTTCCGGGCTAAACACAGCACAGAAATGGCTCTGGTCAAGGTCATCAATAATCTTTTCTTGGCAGCTGACTCTAGCAACCTAACTCTATTGATCCTTCTTGATCTCTCAGCAGCCTTTGACACTGTATGTCACAATATCCTCCTAGACCGCCTGGACAGGCTCCTGGGCATCACTGGCACTGCCCATGCATGGTTCAGGTCGTACCTATCTGGCAGGTACCATCGAGTGGCTCTAGGAACAGCCCAGTCCTCCCCTGCACCAGTCTGCCATGGCGTACCGCAGGGCTCGGTCCTGGGGCCTATCCTGTTCATCATCTACATGCTTCCTCTGGGACAAATAATTCGAAAACATGGACTCAATTTCCACTGCTATGCAGACGATACCCAGCTCTACATACACGGTGTGGTCTTGGATTCCACCCTCTCTATGGAACCTAAAAGCTGTCACCAAGTCTGCCTTCTTCCACCTGAGAAACATCTCCAGACTCAGACCATTAATAACTGATGCAGTTGCTGAAACTTTGATTCACGCGTTCGTCACCTCACGCCTGGATTATTGCAATGGTGTCCTATTCGGGGCATCAAATAAAGCCCTGGATAGGCTCCAGTATGTTCAAAGTTCATCTGCAAGGATTCTAACTCGCTCTAAACCCTGGCAACATATCACTCCCGCTCTTCTTCATCTGCATTGGCTTCCCATCAAATCTCGCATTTCCTTCAAAATTTTACTTCTCACCTATAAATCTCTCCATGGACTTGCCCCTTCCTACCTCTCTGACCTCCTCCAACCCTACACGCCATCTCGTACCCTCCGCTCCTCTGACACTGGTCTCCTCACCACCCGCAAAACTATACTCAGTTCCATGAGGGACAGAGCGTTCAGTGCTGCTGCTCCCATTCTCCGGAATTTTCTTCACCCTGTGATTCGGAACTCAGAATCCATTAACATGTTTAAATCCTGCCTCAAAACCCACTTGTTTTCCTCGGCTTACTCCTAGTTTGTTCTCTTTGACTTTTTATTTTTATTTTATGTATGTATGTATATACTGTATATGTGTATGAATATAAACCTATATGTATAGGTATATTTGTATATATATATATATATATATATATATATATATATATATATATATATATATATATATATGTACACACACAATACTTTTGTCTATCTTATGTTAAATGTTATATAGTGCCTTTTTTTTTTGTATATACTTGTATACATTGTTTAATCTTCTACGCCATATACGGTGACCTTGGGTGTCTAGAAAGGCGCCTATAAATTAAATAAATTATTATTATTATTATTATTATTATTATTATATATAAAGAAAAGATCTGGGGCTATTCAGAAAACATCTGGGGCTAGAGCCTCGGACGCCCAGGCCGATGACGTCCCTGAGAGCAGCGATAAACAAATGAAAACACCTTCCCTTAGCTGCAGCAGCAGCGAGTCAGTGAGACCAGCAGTGACGTGACTTGATTTTCCCAGGTCGGTTGCGGGCGCAACCATTTTTTCTTTATTCAGGGGGGGGGTAAAGTAAATTCTAAACTAGCGTGTAAAAAAGTTTACACAAACTACGGAGAAATATGACATTTTAATAAGTTATTTTGTTTTTTTTGTTTTGTTATTATGAATTGCCTACAAATAGGCTGGCAACTGGGGTGGCAAGGCCATTTCCTGGGGTGGCAGCTGCCACCCCTTCCCACCCCTTGGAACCGCCAGTGCATAGCACAAAAACACACACACACACACACACACACACACACACACACACACACACACACACACACACACACACACACACACACACACACACACACACACACACACACACACACACAAACCACAAACACACACACACACACTCACAGAAATGCATTGCTGTAATAATTTATGGCTTGGCAGGAGGCCAGGATTGAAAAGACTAAGACTTACCACACACTATACACTATATTAACACGTTTTACAATCAGATGACCCAACATCACGGAATCCACTCACGGATGGTATTGGCAAGAAATCTCTTTCTCTTTTTCTCTCTCTCTCTCTCTCTCTCTCTCACACACACACACAGACACACAAACGATATTATTACTTGTAATTATTTAGGTCTTAGCCAGCTTAATTAAATGTTAGTGTCACACCACTGTCACAAAGCCACCTACACTTCAGAGAGGCATGAGTGTGGGGATGGGGGGAGAAGGGGGGGTACTATCTCTAGGGCTAAAGTACTAGATTGAAAACTAATTCCTCAGAAAAACGATCCAGTTGTGCACAAACTAGGTGCCTCCCATTAAGCAGGCTAAGGGGGATGGAGATGTCTCTCTGAAGTGTGCCCTTCCTCTCCATTGGACTGAGGACTTTGGCTGTGTTCTGTCAAGTGGAAGATTAAAAACCAATAGAAACAAACATCTAGAATGGACAGATCATTTCAAAACCAATAGAAACAAACATCTAGAATGGACAGATAATTTCAAAACCAATAGAAACAAACATCTAGAATGGACAGATCATTTCAAAACCAATAGAAACAAACATCTAGAATGGACAGATCATTTCAAAACCAATAGAAACAAACATCTAGAATGGACAGATCATTTCAAAACCAATAGAAACAAACATCTAGAATGGACAGATCATTTCAAAACCAATAGAAACAAACATCTAGAAGGGACAGATCATTTCAAAACCAATAGAAACAAACATCTAGAATGGACAGATCATTTAAAAACAAATGGCAAGGATGTAGGGTTCATTTCAATGTATTAGCATTTGAATAGAATGATTATGCCTGACAGTCTTTCTCCACCTTCACTCTCTTTTCCCTTCCTTCACACACTTTCTGTCCAAGGAAGATATCAGTGCTTATTATGAAATCTAAATCAAGAAAGATTTTGACCTCCAAAAGACATGCAAACATCTGATGATTTAGACTGGGTGGAGAGATAAAGAGTGTAGCACACTAACCAAACACACACAGGTCAGTGAGTGTGTGTGTGTGTGTGTGTGTGTGTGTGTGTGTGTGTGTGTGTGTGTGTGTGTGTGTGTGTGTGTGTGTGTGTGTGTCGTTCTGTGGATGTTTGAACGTTGTTGAAGAGTCACCTCACTTCCAAAGCGCCAAAATGATTGATGAGGTCGAGAGAATGCTTATTTATTATGGAGTTCATTCTCACACACACACACACACACACACACACACACACACACACACACACACACACACACACACACACACACACAGATTGACTGACAGCCAACGTTACTGCTTGTGTTGTGAAATGTCTCAAATTAAAACAGGAATGTACCACTGCACAGGAGGGGGGAGGTGTACACCAAAGACAGAGAGGGATTGTCTGGTGGCCTAGTCCCCATTCTTTCACAATCCAAGGAGATAACTACAGAGAGGAAAGCATTTGACCAAGAATACAAAAATAAATTCTGGAAGAGAATTAGGAAAGAAAAAAACGTTAAGTATTGGTAGAGAATGAGACAGAGAGAGAAACAGATTATGCTCGCTTATTGCTTATTGCTTCATTGATACGCTACAATAACAGTATTAAAAACCACCAACCATCATAACCCAAGTAGTTCAAACATACATAGCACCCCTCCAAAAAACAAAAAAACAGAAAACACACCAACCCTAAACAATAGGAGAATAACCTGTCCGAGCCTTTTGCTGGATGATAAATCCTCAATCCAGATCTTTTCTCGGCTGTAGCCTTGTACAGGAGCCTCCACATGGGAGAGACCACCAACAGCACCTCCTCCCGTCATTTAGTGTCCGTTCCATTAGCCAACTGCTGAGAATGGTATGACCTCACACAGATGTGACACAATGGCTTCCTCTCTACTTTGGCAAAGTCATAGACATTTTATGAGTACATGAAAAGTAATGTTACCCCTCATCCGTCAGCTGCTTCAGGAGAGCCCCTATAGAGAGCTCCTCTGGGGAACTCGTCAGCTGCTTCAGGAGAGCCCCTATAGAGAGCTCCTCTGGGGAACTCGTCAGCTGCTTCTCTGAGGCTCTAAGGACGGACCTCCTTAATCTATACAGAAATGTCCAGAGGTGTCAGCCACAGCCTCTGCTCCTCGTTTAGCCTGGACACTTGGACATGCAGATCGTGACTAAACTGGTATGTGCCTCCGGTAGTGGCACCAACGTGTCAAAAATCAACTGTTCTTCTAGACCTCAGTCATCATATTAAAAAACAGCTCCAACAAACAAAGCAGTGCCTGATACAGAGGAGGACAGGTAAAACATTCCAGCTGTGTTTTTCCATGAGACAAAGCTGCTGATCCAGGGTTAGTCCCCCAACAGGACAGTTAAGGCAAATGGAATCCAAGCCACCCCTAGAGTGCATGGAGGACCTGCTGAGCTCTCTGGAGCCTCCAGAATGCCACCTTACAGGACACATGGATTATCCCTGGCCTCCTCTGAAAGTGGCACAAGTAGAACCCCTGGTGGCAACCAGTAATGTCCAACCCAAAAAACATTGACAAAGATCTTCTGAATGACTTTCAGCAGAAAAGCAGGGTGTCAAAAACAGCCACTCTGTGCCAAAGCATTGACGCTGCCATATTGCTATCCAACGCCTGCCCTCTGTATGACAGCTTTGAATGAATGCATTCCCAGCACTGCAACTTCCGCCACACCTTCTCTTCCAGGTTACCCCAATTCCTCTTCGTCTACTCTGTAGTGCCCAGAAAACTCAATATCTGAAGGCCATTCTTACTCCAGCTGCATGACATGGGTACTGTTTTTGGTGCACCATACTACCACCAATAAGGAAGAACACTCTCCCCAATGAACAGAATTATCTGAATGTCAGTCTGTGGCTTCAAACAAACTGTGGCGTCTTCGGCATTAGCAACTAGGGGAGAGTCTGGAAACCCCAGTGCAACAACACCACTCAGTTTTAACCTGGCCAGAAGGGGCTCTATGCACAGGAGCCAGGACAAGGGAGAAAACCATCCCCAGCTCCATTGTGTATACTGATGCTGCTGTCAAAATGCCTCCAACCAGAAAAGGATTGTAAAAAATGGACATCTGATAAGATTGTGTGACTAAACCTAGGACTTTTCTTCACCCTATTGGTGAGCACCTTGGATATTACACTGGTCTCCACACCGAGAAGGGAGACTGGACTTCAGTTCTTAAGGTAACCAAAGTCGGCCACAGGGACACCACCGCTCTGTGACATCTGCCCCAAAGATAAGCCGGAAGGCCTTCTAAAACCCGAGAGACCATCCAATACAGGAGACTTCCCAGGGATCTGTTGCTGGACTGTCTTCGTCAACTCCTCAAATGAAAGATCCTGTTCCAGCTCCAGTAATTAATCTGTGTGGAGCTCGGCTAGACCCTGCAGTAGGTCATCTCCAGCCACCATGTCACACTTCTCAAACTGAAGTGTTTGTAGAAGGAGAGAGTCTGTGACTGAATCTTCTGAGGGTCAGTCGTCTCTTTCCCTCTAGGTAGCTTGAGAGGTTTCAGGTAGCTGTTCCGCACTGCTCGTCTTTCCAGGCCCACAATGTTTGGGGTGGGAGAATCAATGTCATTTAGCTGGAGTTTTCCGACTCTCAACAAAGCTCCCTCCCCCTGTTTCTTGAGCAGACTCCTCAGCTGCCAATAATTTTTACTCAGAAAAACGCTCTGCCCTACTACCCCTGCCTTGAGCAAGTATCTCTCTTTCTATGAATTACATTTGAATTTTTACATATCTGCTTGTAAGTTCACTATCTTGCTGACAGAACAGTTTTGGATGAACCTTTCCTCTCTCCACAGACTGGGAGCTCACTTTGGCTTCCCTCCAAGCAGCCCAAGAAGAGGCCAAGGCTACAAAACAAACTCCCCCAGCAGTCTGCTGTTCATGTGCCAGTATGGACTCCCTGTTCAGCGACTGTTCAAACAGAAACATACTGATGGCCTGTGGATGTGATCCTATTCTTGATGAAAAGTCCCCTGTCTCTCCTTCTATTAGAAATCCTGCCCAACCTGGCCCCTGACGCTTGTTCCTGATGACCTTAAGACAAGTGTATTGTTTTATGGCTGGAAAGGTCTCTCCAAATATCACTGAGCGGATGATTACGTATAACATTGACAGCTGACTGAGGGTGGGGTTCAGCACATTTCCCATCTAAAATATGATCCTGTGTTCAAATCCCCACCAAGAACAACAATACACTCCGATATGGAATTAATAATCAAATATGATCCTGTGTTGTGTTCACATCCCCACCAAGAACAACAATACACTCCGATATGGAATTATTAATCACATCTTTCGGTATATAAAAAAATAGCCCTCTTTCTTGACCACTATTAGGCACAAACATAAAGAAATTGATCACCTTATGGATAACATCCACCCTTAATAAATGTTTAGACACTATTTCCACCATTATAAAAACCTTTCCATGGAAATACAGTTGAAAAACACTTGCCGCTCCTGCACTAACATTGGAGCCATGTCTTAGAAAAACAGCCCTTTCCCATTACCACTGTGGCTGATTGTCAATATCAGAAGGAGCTGCTTGCAGAAAAACACTGGAGGTTTGCTTCAGTTGAACATAATCCAAAAAAGCAGCCCGCTTCCAAGCATTTCTAGAGCCATTGATGTTAAGTGACCCAATGGCAATAGCTAAAGAAAAGAAAATGTAAATGTTCAAAAAAACATTAACAAGGTCCTTTAAATGACCAGCCATTCCACCTTTTCTGCCGACTTTAACATTCTGCTTAGCTTAGCTCTAACCATATCCTGTAGTTTCTTTTACCAAACCCATCTTTGCATACTTGGCTCAACTAGATTTGAGTTCTTCATTGCAGTGCTTGACGAGGCAGTAAACAGTTTGTAATCAGGAAAAAAGGATGTAATGTCAACTTTGTAACTTTGCCCCTTTGTGCCGCCGAGGAGTAGTTGTACAATGGAGTTGTGGCTTCCCTTTGGGCTCATTCCCACGGGCTGTGGTTGGGATTTGCTTCAGCATCCTCCCCAAAATCAGCATCCAAGTCTTCTCTATCTACCTCTCAGGTTCTGCTCCTTCCTCCTATGTCGCTCCTCTTCTCGCTCTTTGTGCTTCTATTTGGTGATTTATTTTGGTTTTGACTTTCTTGCTACGACTCTGCAAGGCTATTTCCTTCCACCACGACCTGTCCGTCGGCCCTTTCATGCCCCTTAACCCCCCAGGTGTATCCATCAAGGAGGAAGAATCCTCTGGGACAGCTGCCCCTGATCTTTGAAAGCTCCTTATTGTTGGTGCCCCTTTTCTGCGATAGCTGAAGTAAGCTCTGCAAAACCACATTCTGCCCCCTCCTAAGGTTGACACGGAGGCGCTCTGAGGTGCGACTGTATTTCGGCTCTCACCCTCCATTCCCACGCTGTCTGCTGACGGCACAGTGCTGTCTGGGCCTAAAGCCCTACATGGTGTTAGAGGATCTATAAATCATGTTGCCTTTGTCCCCCTGAAGCAGCTTAACTGCCACATCCAACGTTTGATATTGGACATTCAAAATCATGTGTCTGTCTCCTACAGCATTCTCAGCACTGACAAAACGAGCACAGTAGTTTTTATCGGGGCAGGCAATTTTCCATAGCGAGACAGACTCCTCTGTAACATTTTGTCCTCAGCGAATGGAGGAACTTTTGATAACACCACTTTCACTTGTACTAGCAAATCCTCTATCGTTAGGCCTTCCTCCAGCAATTTGTCAACATAGGCCACTTCAGTGAAAAAATAAACACAATGGCTTTCTTCATCCTGGACGCTGACTTAATGATTTTACCTCACACAGCTTTGTTTACTGCCAGGAATACATTCTCTACTGATCCCAAAGCCTCCGGGATGCATTTACAGCTGTCAATCACTGCGCAATGCCTTCTCCACAAACAATAGTTTGCCGTTTACGGAAAAGCTGGGTTTCAAGAGTTTGAGTTTCATGAGTTTATATCAGTAACGAGAGAGAGAGAGAGAGAGTGAGAGAGAGAGAGAAAGAGAGAGAAAGAGGAAAGAGACTGCTTGCTTTGTGTACCCCTAATTCTTTCTCTTTTTTTGTCTTAATATCTTTTTCTGTTGTTCCTCCCTTCCTCACATTTTTCTTTCTTTTGCTGTCCTCTTTTTCTTACTTTATCCATCATTTCCTTCTATCTGGTGAAACACACACACGCATGCACGCACGCACGCACACACACACACACACACACACACACACACACACACACACACACACACACACACACACACACACACACACACACACACACACACACACACACACACACACACACACACACACGCACAGGCAGGAAATAAAACATTGTCTCTTTTTCATAAGTATAACTCCAAAGCATGCTCTTCTCTGCCAGCTCAGAGTCCCTAGATATTTCAGTGCTATGTCAGGAAAAGATCTGTGCGACTGAGTGTGTGTGTGTGTGTGTGTGTGTGTGTGTGTGTGTATGATTTAGAAGACTATAGAAGCTAATCATTACATCACAGAAAGCCGCCCCACTTACAGGACACATTTGAAACCACACCTTTCATCTTTCTTTCTACTGTTGCCAAGACCTCTCCCTCTCTCTTTCTTAACTTCTCTCTCTCTCCCCAGCAGGTCATCCTGTCCCTTCCGAGGTGAATCGGCCCTAGTAGGGGTGGTGTTGTGACTTCATTGGCATCCTTATACTGGTTGCTAAGGACAACATACTTTTTTAATCACCTACAACACACATGCAAACACACCCACACACAAGTCACAAGGGAAAATATAATATGCCTTGAAATATACAGACAAGTAACCTGTGCAAATTGTACCGCCAGCTAGCATATGGTTGTGGTAATTCTATCTATCAATGGACCTAATAGTCACAGCAACTTGAGCTGGATAGGCTAGCGCATAGCAGCTAACAAAGAATCCCATTCATTTTAGATGAGCTAATAAGCCACAATCGCTAAAGCATTTATCTTAGACAGCCAACAGTCATGAATAGTAGAATGTGAAACGATTGATTTTGGTGGTTGAGGCACTGTGTTTTCAAAGCAGCAGCACTGCCTAGGGGTCTCAGACAGGGAACAGCTGAAGAATGAGCGCTGAGTTCATTCATCTGGAAGTGTTAGCCACAAAACATGCCTGTGTGTGCAAATACATGCTTTGGAACTTGAACAGAGTCAGATTGTATGACTGACTGTCTAAATGCTTGATACCATTCTACCAACTGGATGTTTGGTGTGTCCTCTCAGCCCAGCTTCAATCCCAGCCTGTGTTCAAAGCTGCAGCCTGGCCAACACACACACACACACACACACACACACACACACACACACACACACACACACACGTTCTGTCAAGTCTCCCTGAGTGATAACTTGGCAACTATTTAGGTCACAAATCCATTTAGACTGCAACTCCTTGCCAATCGCAGCACTGGCTTTGTTATCCATTCTGTGCAAATCTGCATGCGCTTTCCAAACGACCCTCCTTCTGTCTCTCACTCTGTCTCTCTCATCCTCTCCATCCTGTCTCTCTCACTCTGTCTCTCACTCTGTCTCTCTCACTCTGTCTCTCACTCTGTCTCTCTCACTCTGTCTCTCACTCTGTCTCTCACTCTGTCTCTCTCACTCTGTCTCTCACTCTGTCTCTCTCACTCTGTCTCTCACTCTGTCTCTCTCACTCTGTCTCTCTCACTCTGTCTCTCACTCTGTCTCTCTCACTCTGTCTCTCTCACTCTGTCTCTCTCACTCTGTCTCTCTCACTCTGTCTCTCTCACTCTGTCTCTCTCACTCTTTCCTCTCTGTCTCTCTCACTCTGTTTATCTCACTCTCTCCTCTTCTCCTACTCTCACACTTTCTCTGGGCTTATCTCGTATTTTATGAATCGACTGTGTGTGTGTGTGTGTGTGTGTGTGTGTGTGTGTGTGTGTGTGTGTGTGTGTGTGTGTGTGTGTGTGTGTGTGTGTGTGTGTGTGTGTGTGTGTGTGTGTGTGTGTGTGTTGATCTGAGGGGATGATGTGTATAGAGTGAGGAGAGCTGGCCGTGTGATCTCTCTGCTGTACATTTGTATGTTCATACACTGCTAGGCGTTGTGTAAATGGATTGTATTGTCAGAAATACAGTTCACCTCAGGGTTTAACACACATTAAGACACCTGCACACACCTACACACACACACACATACAGTATGGCTAGTGTAGGTTCTCTCTTTTCTCTGTCTGACATTTTAGCAAGACAATAAAATAAAGTTGTCTTGTATAATTTGTGATGTAAATGTGATGTTTAATTATACTGATATTGTGACAATTTAAATTAGTTTTTTTTCATGAAACTAACTTTTAAATAGAGAAAATTCAATATTGGATTGCTTACAGACCCAGTAATAAGAATGTATTACTTCCTTGCGTCTTTCATTGTAGATTGCTTTCTTTTTAAAAGGCCCATGTGTGGTACCACTGTACAGTTAGACTGATCCCTTCTCTTGTCTTTATATTGCAGTGGAACGTATGACGTCTGCTGTGTGTGTGTGTGTGTGTGTGTGTGATGTCTGCTGTGTGTGTGTGTGTGTGTGTGTGTGTGTGTGTGTGATGTCTGCTGTGTGTGTGTGTGTGTGTGTGTGTGTGTGTGTGTGTGTGTGTGTGTGTGACGGCTGCTGTGTGTGTGTGTGTGTGTGTGTGTATGACGGCTGCTGTGTGTGTGTGTGTGTGTGTGTGTGATGTCTGCTGTGTGTGTGTGTGTGTGTGTGTGTATGACGGCTGCTGTGTGTGTGTGTGTGTGTGTGTGTGTGTGTGTGTTTGTCGTCTGCTGTGTGTGTGTGTGTGATGTCTGCTGTGTGTGTGTGTGTGTGTGTGTGTGTGTGTGTGTGATGTCTGTGTGTGTGTGTGTGTGTGTGTATGACGGCTGCTGTGTGTGTGTGTGTGTGTGTGTGTATGACGTCTGCTGTGTGTGTGTGTGTGTGATGTCTGCTGTGTGTGTGTGTGTGTGTGTGTGTGTGTGATGTCTGCTGTGTGTGTGTGTGTGTGTGTGTGTGTGTGTGTGTGTGTGTGTGTGTGTGTGTGTGTGTGTGTGTGTACGTGTGTGTGCTGTGTGTGTGTCTGCTGTGTGTGTGTGTGTGTGATGTCTGTGTGTGTGTGTGTGTGTGTGTGTGTGTGTGATGTCTGCTGTGTGTGTGATGTCTGTGTGTGTGTGTGTGTGTGTGTCTACAAGCATTTCTAAATGGTTTTACATTTTTCTGTTAGGCTCTGTTTCAACTGAAAGTCGAATGACCCTTCTCCACTAAATGATGAAACACACACACACACACACACACACACACACACACACACACACACACACACACACACACACACACACACACACACACACACACACACACACACACACACACACAGCCTTTTTGCTGGGGTTTGCCTGATCTGTTAACTAATGATGTTAAATTGGACTGTCTGTGGCAGTAGTCCTAGCCAGACGTGGGCCCAGAAAGACGAGGCATTCCCTTCAGACAGGCTACTGCCCTAACCTGGCCTAGACACACAGAGCAACACACACACATACAGAAATAGCATTGAACACACACATGCACATGCACACAGAAGCAGACACACAGCGGTGTCAAACACACACACACACACACACACACACACACACACACACACACACACACACACACACACACACACACAGGGGGAGGCAGACACACATGATCACAAACACACATACAGATGCAGTCCCCTTTGGCATGATTTGGAACAAAGACTATTTTGTTTTGTTTGGTATGTTCTAATCTGATACCAGACCAAAGCTTTTCATTAATACCACACACGGCACATCTGCCTGCCCTGCCCTGCCCTGCCCTGCCCTGCCCTGCCCTGCCTGCCCTGCCCTGCCCTGCCCTGCCCTGCCCTGCCCTGCCCTGCCCTGCCCTGCCCTGCCCTGCCTGCCCTGCCCTGCCTGCCTGCCTGCCTGCCTGTCTGAATGCGTGCCTGCCTGCCTGTCTGCCTGCCTGTCTGAATGCGTGACTGCCTGCCTGCCTGCCTGCCTGCCTGCCTGCCTGCCTGCCTGCCTGCCTGCCTGCCTGCCTGCCTGCCTGCTTGAATGCGTGCCTGCCTGCCTGCCTGCCTGCCTGCTTGAATGCGTGCCTGCCTGCCTGCCTGCCTGCCTGCCTAAGACTATGTGTCTGCCTGCCTGTCTGTTTGTTTAATCTGCCTGCCTGCCTGCCTGCCTGCCTGCCTGCCTGCCTGCCTGCCTGCCTGCTCCTCAATAAACAGAAAATGGAATAACAGATTGATGAACACCAAGTGAAGCTTCTAGATGTAGCAACTCCAGTGGGGGATGTGAAGAGGAGATTGGATGGCTAGCGGCCCCATCATGTAATCACAAGGCAAGAGCCCACTTCCATTTAGCTAGATAGGCAGTGCAGGCAAGGACGCCTGCATTGTGCTGCCAGGTCAGCATTATGTAATTTTCTATACAGCAGTAGTCTTCATAAGAGGATTACTACCAGTGTTTTTGAAGGAAAAAAAGAGAAACCACTGGAAAAGTCAGTGTAACTTAATCCAGTCATCCACTGGTGTGGCATGGCCCACTCATTTCCTACATCAAACGGTCGCTCACATTCTTTTGGTACATGAAATAGAGTCTTAATCAATAGTAGACAGTTTCCACTTTAGACCTCTATTTTGAAGCTGTCCTTGTGGCTTTGTGACCGGAGCCATGGCGGCCTGTGTGATTTAACTGCTGCCGAAATACTAAGAGCTGTAATTCTTAAGAGTAATTATGCTGAAAGTAATTAGGGATTGTGTGAATAGGGGAATTAGTAAACAATTTATTCACACACACACACACACACACACACACACACACACACACACACACACACACACACACACACACACACACACACACACACACACACACACACACACACACACACACACACACACACGCACATACACCACACACACATACATGCTGTCCAAGGCATCCTTAAAAGAATGAAACTACTGTGCCCTGCTAGCCAGCAAGACAGACCTGCTCTGGAATGCCAATGACGATGTGATACTGTGTGTGTGTGTGTGTCTAGGGAGCAGAGGAACAACAGCACACACTGACTGGGAGACCTCCACTGTGGCTGCCTGGGCCTTCGTTTCCCAAGGTACCGCTCCAATGAGTCACAGCCCATAGTCTGTCTCAACATGAAGTGCATCATTAAGTCATTTAGTTGTGTGTGTGTGTGTGTGTGTGTGTGTGTGTGTGTGTGTGTTAACATGGAGGCAGTGAGCATCAATTGAAGATGGAATTGGTGGATATATCCAATTGAAGGAGGATCGAACAAAGAGTGTGTGTGCGCGTGTGTTGGTGCTAGCTGTGCGTACATGCCTGTCATGGTAGGGCTTTTTGAAAGGTTTCTTTGGCTCCACATGGACATTACAGAGGACCTTGTAAGGGCCCCACTGAGACAGCACACTATGGGACAGTAACAAGGAGAGGGGGCTTAAATCCTCTTCATTCTCTCCTGCACTGTGCTGGGACCCACCCGCCTAATTACACCTACACGCAGACTGAAGAATGTTTACCCACACAAACACAACGGACCCCCATCACTACCCACTCCGCTACTGGGGCTGCCTTTTAGTGTAAACACCTCAATGCAAACCTTTACACACACACCCATACACATGCTCACACAAACACATACAATCTCTCTTTTCCACACACAAGATATGGATCTTCACCTTAATCTCAGCCACTCTTTTGCTGTGAAGAGACCAGGGAGCCTCATTGGATGTGTGTGTGTGTGTGTGTGTGTGTGTGTGTGACATGAAGCTCGGCCTGGTTGTCCTCTGTGGTGTAGCGGTGCTGAGGAGGGGGATCTATGGTGGGAGTAGATGACAGATATATTGTCCTGCTGATTGCACAACACATTGTCGCATAAAGGACACACACACACACACACACACACACACACACACACACACACACACACACACACACACACACACACACACACACACACACACACACACACACACACACACACACACACACACACATATAAACACAGACGTACATACACACACAAACAAGGTTGGAGTTGCCTCTTCCTGTAACTTAACCCCTTGCCTGCGTAGGTCACAGCCTTGTCCTGCTCCTGACAACCCCAAACAAAGGAGACAGAGTGTGTGTGTGCGTGTGTGTGTGTGTGTGTGTGTGTGTGTGTGTGTGTGTGTGTGTGTGTATGTGTGTGTGTGTGTGTGTGTGTGTGTGTGTGTGTGTGTGTGTGTGTGTGTGTGTGTGTGTGTGTGTGTGTGTGTGTGTGTGTGTGTGTGTGTGTGTGTGTGTGTGTGTGCGTGCGTGTGTGTGTGTGTGTGGTGGGGGTTGTGAGAATGTTTTTGTTCCCCTCTGGTTCTCTCTGTCCACATCTTTTCTTCTTGCTCTGCACCTTCTCCTCTCCACTCCCCCTTTGTTCTGTCTTAGGCAGGACCACTAGTCAGCCTACTGTCCCAGGGATTGGTGTGTGTGTGTGTGTGTGTGTGTGTGTGTGTGTGTGTGTGTGTGTGTGTGTGTGTGTGTGTGTGTGTGTGTGCGTGTGCGTGTGTGTGTTCTCCTAGGATGTTCAACAGGGTAGCTATCTCAGTGCCAGGATTGCAGGACTTGGCTGAGTTCTGTGTGTGAGTGTGTGTGTTGGTATTTTTGATTTGTATGAGCGGTTTCTCTACAACAGCCATCTAGGTGAAAATACTATGAATAGACAAGGATCCAAATAGAGAATATACTGTAAGAGTATCTTGTAATTCAAAGACATACGGGTACATTTAGAGCATGCTTACACATTGATATATTGTAGGCCTTGGTACTCCACTCTGTCTGTCTGTCTGTGTCACTGTCTTTGAGTCTGTGTGTTCAAGTAATGCTGAGAGTGTACATACAACAAGAGGAAGATCCTAGCGACTGATTTCCAACAGGAGGCGTTTTTAAGCAAAATGTTGTCTATTTACAGTTTACTGTAGCCCTTTATCTCTAGATACATACACTCTACAAACATGGTTGATGGCTTCAATTGAAGAGGACACTTGTACCATTTGTTATATTAGTTGAATTGTATTCAAGGTTTAGTTGTCAAGCATTGGTTCCACAAATACCACCCCACAAATAAAGAAAAAAGGTAAAAGTGCCTATAATTATTTTAGTAACAAGCCACACACCTTCTGATGTAAAAAAAAAACACTCAGATGGTGCTACATGTTTTTGTTATGTTTACTCAAATAATTGATTGCAGTACAAGTCATTGGGACTGACTGAAGCAATGGAGCAGGATTTGTATAATCCTATCGAGTGCTATACTAGTCTGTGCTGTAATAGGTAGGCCCCTCTGTGACTCACGTTACGCTTGTGGCGTAAGAGGTGATGGCACACAGAAAATACATATCCATACCAAGATAAACTACCAACATCTTATACCTTGTAAAGAATACAGAAGGTAGAAGGGAATTCCAGTTTGCTTTGTCGCAAATTGCGTTTACATGTCTTTTTCTAAGACTAGGACGCACTACATAAACAGAGAGCATAGGGATTTAGCTTGTGGCTAGCAAGATTCAAACGCAAGCAGCATTGGAAATATTGAACAGATTATCTTTATTTTTTTTACATGACGGCTCTCTATCGAGAGTTCTTCAAAAGGTAAAAGATTCGATTTTGCTGCAGTTTTTTATTGATAAGCTGGATGTAACTACATATATTGGCAATACCGAAAGTTATGAATTTAGAAACCCAGGCAGAGAAAATGTGAAAAAGAAAATGTTGTGCTTGTCTGTAAATATACACTTTATTTCTGTGTATGGACACTGTTTTAAATATTTTAGAGATGGTTTATGGTGGTTGATATTGTGTTTTATATGTGTGTATGGGCACTGTTTTTATTATTTTAGAGATGGTTTATGGTGGTTGATATTGTGTTTGTGAGCGTAGGGGCTATTTGTTTATCAGGAGACGACAGGGTGTAGTATTGTTGGCATGGTGATTAACCAGTTGTTGGCTTTTGTTGCATGGCTCTTGCTGAAATCGCGAGGTGGAAGAGAAAAACATAATTCGATTTTTTTGCTAAATCATTGCGATCTAACACTTCCCATTAAGTGATGTCACTGAAAGTTTTACAAAGAAACACTTTTATTCATTGCCAAAACATGGAAATGTAATCTCCAGCCTGGTTTCAGATAGCAATTAGAGCATTCTTGCAACGAAACAGGTCCATGGTGCTCAAACAACACTAGTGAACTACTCCAAAGGATTCAATCTATAAACCCAGACCTCACATTAATAATACTTGCAATCTTATTTTGGCCACAATCACGTTGAATAGGTAGATTATAATAATTATCCCACAACGCCTTGCTGCAAATCCAGACCAAAATTGTGTTGGTAAATTGCAAAATTTGTATCTACATTTACAGAGTTTAAATCTAAAAGTACACATAAATGTAAAACTAAGATTAACCTTAAAAAACAAAGAAAAACGTTACATTCTTAGCATGGACATAAACCTTCATATGGGGAGCAACATGTTTATTTTACAGATATTTGTATGCAATTTAGGAAAACTGAAAACATACTGTATAATTATTATAGTAATCTTGCTGTACATTTTTTTAAATACATATAATTTGTCACTATTAACATGATGCTTAAAATTAGAGTTTGGTTGTAGATTCAGAGATAATATCTGTAATTTAACAGTGATTTCTATGCCATTTCAAAACAGAGCAAACCACTGTGAAAATTAAATTTTTTGTTATCATTAAATGCTATTTTTTACAGTGTAGCCTAAAAGTAAAAAAAATATTTAGCACAATTTTATTTATAAAGTAAACATTGTCAGAAATTTTTTTGCATATATTTTAAGAACCATTTGAAACCGTTAATCACATTCTTCAATCACCAAATCGTATTTTAAATGTCGCTGAAATTGGCGGCACTTTGTGCTGTTCATTATGAATATTGTACGTAACAATTCACAAAAAAAACAAGTTAACAAATAACATTTATGGAAAACAATACTCAACGTAAGACAACATTTTCAGGAAACGCGATTAGTTAAAACAACGGTATTTTCGAGTGAACGCAATCACATAGCATGTAAAAATGTAAATAATAATAGGCCCGCATCTTTGTCCCACTTTCCACCTCGCAGGCCAATGTATTACGTTATTTTTTTCACTAGTTTTTTATATGATGGATGCTAGCTTTTTACAAGGCAACATTAGACTAGAAAGACATGACATTTCAGTGCAAATTATGTCAATATGTAATTTAAATCCATCCATCCATCCATCCATCCATTAGCTATACCGCTTATCCTTTGCAGGGTCGCGGGGGGGCTGGAGCCTATCCCAGCTGACACAGGGCGAGAGGCGGGGTACACTTTAATTAAATGTGATTAATTATTTAATTTAATTTAATTTAAATGTGTACGTAAAATAATAACAAGTTTAACTGATTAGACTTTGAGGTGCCTACTAGTGAGGGTAGCAACCTTTAATCCCACACATCCCTATATACTGTACAACTGGCCAAAACAGATTGTTGGTGCTAACTGGTGTTGTCGTCCACTTAGCTTAAATAACCATGGGACAAAAACAAAAACAACACAATGGAATATTATGGCCTAGAATAGATCTAATAAGATTCATGGGTTGTTATTAGAAACCTAATTTTGCTATGCAAATTGATTCATAATATATCTTTTTAAAAAAGGTAAGAAAATGTAGGTGTTTACTACACTGTAAAAAAAATCCCTTTAAAAAGGGTCAAATGACTGGCAGTAATGGCTGCCAAATCAAACCCATAAAATGAAACAAAATCTCCAAATACAAATAAAGTTACAAATAAAAAAACTATAAATTAATAGAAATTACAATTAAAGTAATTTTATTACAGATATTTCTTAAATTATTACGATCAAACACCTTCAATAAAAAGATGGCCCTAAACATTCAGAAGAGTGACACTGTTATTGGACAGATATTTCCCAAATTATTACAATCAAACACCTTCCATAAAGTGACTGCACTAAACGTTTAGCAGAGAAAAACTTATATTAAAGATATTTGCTAAATCATTGCGATCTAACACTTTCCATAAAGTGATGGCACTAAACGTTCTACAAAGAACCACTGTAATTCATTGCAAAAACTTGAAATTTCACTTCACGCCTTTTTATAGATAATCATTTCTGTAACACTATTTCAAACAAATTTGTCCATGGTGCTCAAACAACACTAGTTGTTTCTTCAATCTTTAAATCCAGACCCAACACGTCAATAGTACTTGCAATTTTATTTGTAACAAGCTACAATCACATAGAATAGGTAGATTATAAGTATTATCCCACAATACCTTGCTGCAAATCCAGACCAAAGTTTAAATGTAAAAGTACACATAAATGTAGAACTAAGATTTACCTTAAAATTACAAAGAAAAACGGTACATTGTTTGTATGGACGTAAACCTTCATATGAGTAACATTTATTTTACACGTATTTGTGTGAAATTTAGAAAACCTGAAAAAATACTGTGAAATAATTACAGTAATTTTTCTGCCAAAAAAATTAAATACATGTAATTTGTCATTATTGACATGAAAGGAAAGATTCGTTGTGGATTTTGCGATAATATCCATAATTTAACAGTGTTTTGTATGCAATTTCAAAACAGAGCAAACTACTGTGAAAATGTTAGAGTTAGTTTCCGTGAAAATACAACTGTTTTTACAGTGTACTATGCTGCTGGAATTCTCTACCACACAACGCAAACAGGTGAGCAGAGTGCAGTGGTGTGTCAGTAAATGAGTGTGGGGCTCCTTTGCTCTGGCCTGGGCCCAACCCATTAGCTTGTTAGCTTCTCACATTTCTTACAACTTATTATATATCTGTCCAGCTTACCAAGAGAGAAAGAGAGAGGGAGCGCGGGAGAGACAGAGGGAGAAAGGGGCAGAGAGAGATAGAGTCCTTTTGACTTTTATAGGCTCTTTTATGGCATCACTCGAGTGACACAATAAACATATACAGCAAAATAACCTCATCAAACAGAAAACCTAAAGCAAACCCAAACTAAAAACAAACACACACACAAGCTATTATATACAGAGAGAGAAAGTAATGTCATGGACAGCGCCATATGAAAAGACTCTCTCTGTCCCTTTTCACATCTTTGTCTGGGTTTGTGCTGTCTACCCTCTCCTTGGATCAACTGTCCTGGTGACTGACTTCTAAGAGCTAAGCTGACCAGGAGCAAGACGGGACAGAAGGAACTAACACTGCACGTTGCTCGGGGCCGGATCTAGGCATGGGCACGGGGGGGCAATGCCCCACCAAATACTCCGACTACCCCACCAACCCGACCCAGCTTCATCCCAATATAAAAAAAAACGAACTGAAGTTGTTGTTTTTTTTGTCCTTGTCTATTTGGCCAATCATAAACATGCCATATAGAAAAATAAACGTTTACTTATATCTGATTGGTTGGTCTGAGCATATAAAAAAACTTGAACTTGCTATCGTTTCACTTCGTCACTAGTGATGGGAATTTCGGCTCTTTTGGGTGAGCTGGTTCATTTGGCTCCGTTCACCAAAAAGAGCCGGTTCATTTGGCTCTCATTTGGCTCTTTGTTCAGTTAAATGTGCATGCTAGCACTGCTAAGGCACATTGAAGCAGTTGGTGTTGGTTTACATTTGCTGACATTACATAGCCAACCTGATAAAACAATTATATTGATATAAATCAAATAATGACTAGATAATCACTCCCCCATGAAATTGTATAATAGGCGTAATTACAAATAATTTGGGCTATATGTTTTTTTAAATTGTTTACAAATGAAAAACAAATTAACGTCTTTTTCACGGAGATACGGTTTGAATAACTTTTTTTAGACAGCTAACCAATTATGTGATTTCCTATGAAAGACAAATTAGTTGAAAGTGTTGTTATTTTATTGGCTTGTGTAAAACTGTCACGTCGATTGGGTTTACACAATATATTTGATTGGTTGTTGGCATGTCAGTCATTGAGGCTGTTCAGGAGTGTTCACTTGACAGTCTGGGGAACAAGGCAGAGAATCTTACTTTGAGCATTTTTTTTTAATCAGGGAGCCGAAAGAACGGCTCTTTAACCGAGGTGATGCGGTTCCCTACGTTCATTGAAAAGAGCCGTTCAAAAAGAACCGTTCGTTCGCGAACGACCCATCACTATTCGTCACCACGACTACACAACTCTGTTGCATGCTCTTGTTACCACACGCAAGCAGCATTACTTTGCTATTCACTTTAGCTAGCCAACTGTGTTTGTATATGGGCACTGGCAGAGTTGGACGTCATGCCTAGTTTGGTCTATTCGAATGTACAATGTTTAATTTTATAATCTTTAAACCTCACACTGCTTTCAGTGCAAGTGCAAGTAATTTAACGGGTTATGTGTGTCAAAATGGAATGGTGGATCGCTGTCCCTGCTCTCTACTAGCAACAGCTAGCTAGCACACACCATCGGCGTATCATGGCTGTGCCTCGACTAACGTTAGTGTCGGTGTAGAGACCACAAGTCAACTTCAGCACAGCGAGAAAAGATGTCAATGGAGGAATGTGGGTGGTGTGGCTTTTACAAGAAATAGGAGGTCGATGTGGCTATGATAAAACAAAAGGATCAAAGAGTGTGACAGGGGGGGAAAGAAGTCTGATGACCTAAATAGAAAATAAAGAAACTCGACTTATTTGGACACAAAGGGAAGAAATGTTCAATAACCCTGTAGGAAAGAACATAGCATAGGAAAGGAAAACAATATATAAGAAAATGCATCAATAAAAGACCACTTAATAGTTTGTAATAGGTCTGTTTCATATTGCAAAAATGTTTCAACCCCTTTGAAAGCTGTCAGTTCTGGACAAATTGTTTAGATTTGGTTCTGTGTAATATTAACAAACTGATCCTCAAAATGTATTATTTATTGAATATTCTATTGAAACTGTTCTCATGAAAAAACTAAAATTTTGAAACACGATGAGAATATAGGTGTCCTAGAGGTTCCGTTAGCCGACAACATATTAAACTATAACTATATTAAACTACTATATTAAACATTTTAAATTAGCGACGATGTCTTTATTTATTCCTGTTTGCAGAGTGCCTGCAGAAAAAGGGATTCTCTATTAAAACAGACTTCAGCCAGATCACGGCTTCTGGAGGGCAAAGTAACGAGGCTGATGCACATCACAGTGACTTGGCTCTAATGACTTGGACAGCTTTGATTATCAGAAGGCAGTGGGCGTCTCACTTCGAGCATGTAAAGGCCTGACGCAAGGGATTTCAAATTGAAATAGGGGAAGTGTCCAAAACCGCATTTTTATATATTTAAAATATAAAAATTTTTAAGTAGCCTATTTCAAAGAAAACTGTTGTCTAGACAAAATAAATAAAAGGAGAGGTAGGGTTATGAGCTATAGGGCATTGCCGTCCTTCTACCCTTTCTTCTCTTTTTTTTCAAAAAAAGATCACGTTTTAGAATTTTTTTTATAGATCACGTTGTTTTGCATTGTCTAAAATAAATCTTACTGTGAAAATGTCATTATATGCGTGGAATAGACCTATATTTTCTGAAAGTCCGTGCGCAGAAGTAGTCTACATTTAGCCTACTCCAAACTGATTAGGGGTAAGGACCTGTGTGACCTAACAAATAGACATGGTCTTTCTTCTGTCTCTCTTTCACTCACAAGCACATAATGTGTTTTTAAAAAAATATTTATTTAAAAAAAACGGACTAACATGATTATTATGTTGCCTCCTCAACCTCAGTCATTGCCCCCTTAGAGAACGCATTATAGAACCGGGCCTGACGTTACTGCACCCAGCTAGTCCTCTGACAATGCTAGGCCAGCAAACACCGCTAGCTAACGCCACTAGCTACCTGCGCTAGCCAGCCGGTTGTTATGAGCCGCTTCTAACTAGTCATATACACTTCCACTATCCAAACCAGGCCCTAAAAGCAAAGCAACAGTTGTTAGATTAAAAAAAAAATCTCATTAAACGTGCATGTGTGTCCGTGTAAGTCTGTGTAATTTGGATGTGTGTGTGTGTGTGTGTGTGTGTGTGTGTGTGTGTCCAGTGAGGATTTATGACCTGGCTCTGTATCCAGCGGCCTCTCCATCACTGAGCCCATTTCCCCTGTTTGGTACTTATGATGAGTTCTGCTACCCTAGGGCGCACACACACACACACACACACACACACACACACACACACACAAAACACACACTGGGACATAGGAGCCTCCTCAAGCCTTATCTGGACAGCTGGGGAGATTAAGACTGAGGATGTGATGGGAAAATAATCTACAGCCCTGGTGAGTGTGTAGTTGTATGAGGTTATGCTGAGATGGACAAGAAAGCAAACATGGCACATTTCTGGAACAACAAAAAAGAGAGCGTGAGCGAGAGAGAGAGAGAGAGAGAGAGACAGAGAGAGAGAGAGAGAGAGAGAGAGAGAGAGAGAGAGAGACAGAGAGAGAGAGAGACAGAGAGAGAGAGAGACACAGAGTGAGAGAGACACAGAGAGAGAGAGAGAGAGAAAGACAGAGAGAAAGAGAGAGAAAGAGAGAGAAAGAGAGAGAGAGCATCTGGATCCATCTCGAGATAGGACTGCTAACTCATGATTCACTTCCTGGTATGGAGTTTTCTACTTCGTAGTCTGGGCATCCCAAGCCAAGTTCTTTACTATTTATTTTTGAACTTGCACGGTTAACTTTTTTATCTATCAGATCCCTCTGCTCATTCAGCCAACATCCTCCCCCTATGGTTCTAACACTTTTCTCTCTCTCCCTCGGTCACTCACTCTTCAGCAAGTCTTTCCATGTTATTTTTTTTGTGTTTTTGCAAACCTTAGAATGCAAACAGTGACAGGAAGAGCAGGTGAGACGAATGGTTAGATAGAGAGAGAGAAAGAAAGAGAGAGATTGAGAGAGGGAGAAAGAGGAAGAATCAAGGAATCCTATAGTTTGGATGGAGAGATAGAGTCAACGTCAACGAGAGGAAATGAGAGAGCATAAGAGAACGTCGGACCAAAGATAAGGACTGAGGCTCACACAGCTACACCATGAAAGACACAAACAACGAGAGGAAATAGAAAATATGACTTATTCCTCACTATTTACCTATTACATCAATTATTATTACACATTGCTATATTTAACTTTATTTAGAATGAACATTTCTTTACTTGTTTTTTAAACCATAAAGCCTTATTATTATCATTAGGAATAATACGATTCCACATTCACCAACGGCAGTGGTTATCTGCATCAAGGTTGTTTCATAAATTGTATGACTGAATTTGTGCTCATTCAAAGATAGTGTGCTGAAGGCCTGAAATACTTTAAAACAGTTTTTATTGAAACAGTTCAGTAAAAAAAAAGTCTTTGTTTCCCTGGCTCAAAATAAAATAGTAAAATATATATTTATTTTTAAATAGTAAACATTGGCATCAGCTTTTTTTTTTTTAAACATTGGATATCTGTATCGGCTCAGAATTTCTCAATCCGGGCATCCTTAATTATATAATTAATATATAATTAATATAATTACTATATAATTATTAATATAATCCAAAATTATATTGTAGTATTGTATAAAACAAAGAATGTTAATGAAACAAATCACTCTTGTTAGCACATCGTAAACGCATGTCAACCAAAAGAATACATCCCTATTTTTATATTTCTGAAGTCGTTTTTCCCTTCAGTGACAATCAAAAATTACAGCGAGTCTTTTCCAATTTGTGTTGATGAATTAGTAATGATGCTTGGAGCAACAGCATCTCAGGTAGGAGACACAATCACACACCCCAGACACAACCCACACACACACACACACACACACACACACACACACACCCCACACACACACACACACACACACACACACACACACACACACACACACACACACACACACACACACACACACACACACACACACACACACACACACACAGAATTACAGACAACACATAAACAAGCGAACACATACTAAACAGAACATTCATGTAGCCAAACACACACACACACACACACACACTCCCTCTGACTAAAACCTATGCCCACACTAAATCCTCTGCTCATTCCATAAATGTCCATGGTCACAATAGCTTGAATAATAAAACGGAAAAATAGAGCGGGTAACGTGAACGTGCTGCAGTACGTCTTCCCAGCCCTGTGTGTGTGTGTGTTCAGCTTTTACACCGTAGTAAATCAGTGCGTATCGGTACAGGGGCATATCAAGAATAATTGAAACTTTTACTCTCTGAGTAATAGCCCCCATCTACTGTAATGCAGTCCATCAGCCAGATTACTGCGCGCGCGCGCACACACACACACACACACACACACACACACACACACACACACACAGTCACTCAGACATTCAGACATTCAACGCATACCTTATCTATATCACACACATCATATATAAAGGCCATGTTTCAAGGAGATGCTCTCTCTATTTGTAAAGTGCTAAAGGAGGGGATGGAGAGAAGGAGAGATGGAGGGATGGAGAGAAGGAGAGATGGAGTGATGGAGAAGAAGAAAGGGGACTTGAACGATCATTTCCCCTCTGGTCAAAAACTGGTGTCCACAGCATGTGTTAGTCTAGAGGCCCTTTCTTATCTGCAGAGTATGCCGTGTGTGTGTGTGTGTGTGTGTGTGTGTGTGTGTGTGTGTGTGTGTGTGTGTGTGTGTGTGTGTGCACTGGCAGTTAAGAAGGCGATTTCAAGTGAAAGCATGCATTAGCTGTGGCTCTGAGGAGACCTAGACTACTGACCTGCACAGTGCTACACTGACAGACTGACCTGCTCCCCTATAGGACCTGAGACCTAGACTACTGACCTGCACAGTGCTACAATAACAGACTGACCTGGCTAGCCGGGCCCAGATCCTTTTGCTGCTTGAGTGTGACTGTGTTGCCATATGAAAATGTGCATTTGGGCATGTATTAGTTTTATGTGTGTGTAATAAAAATAGAAATATGGTGTTTTTCTATGGATATTTTAATATGAATGTATCCTCATTCCTGTACTTATTGTACATATCAAATATGTCATGCATCATTTCTATACACCAAAGGACACTTGTGATGTAATCTCACAATCTATATCGCGAAATATTATGACGAACTTTAAAAAGTGAAATCCATAAAATATGTTTGTGTATGAACAAATAATTCCTTTCTGATTGAAGGGTAAGCGCCCATTTGTGAACGTGTTGGTCAAAGTGTGTGTGTGTGTGTGTAAGTGTGTGCTAGCAGAGGTGTTTCTCCAGCCTTAGTGAACTCATGGTCTTGCTCTGCGGCCGTTACTCAGTGTTTAGTGTAGACTACACAGTTACACATGAGATAAAACGTCTGAATTCAACTTCAATCAAATCTGACCAGATCAAAATTGTATTTATATTGCATTTATTGTTACAATAGAAATATTTATTTGTAAATGTATGGTGTCTTCAATATAATTAAATTTTAAGATAATGTTCTAAAATGTACGTTGGATGTGGAGGATTTGTGTTGGAATTCATTAATAAATTAATTTCCAAATTGCCCAGCTTGAAACATTTTTTTTATATTAAAAGTGATTTAAAACTAATTAAAATAAATGATGTAATAAAATGTCTTTTATTTAAATTTTGATTAAACAAAGTATTCCCTGTACCTGGATTGTCTTGCTTCTCTCAATTTCAACCCTATTTCTAAAGCCTCCATCCATGCTAGACCAAGAAGCCTTCTACAGTCCTAGATGTATTCCATTTGTCTATTGATATTGAAGGGGTGTGTTGGCTCCTCTGGTCAGTGGTCCCCTGGGTTAGGGGCCGAATGGCCTGTGTGGCTCTGGAGGCCCTTAGCGCATGTCCCTGAGCTAGTCACCTCCATGTGTATTAGTCCTTAAAAACACCTTC
>JAPMUY010001487.1:152500-160000 GCA_026901105.3 Galaxias olidus
TGAATCTAATGAAATAGTCATCATCTTGACCACATCAGTTTCCACATTTTTTAAATTTTAATTACTTTTTAAAACAACAGCTCTCCTAAAAAGGATGGTTCCCACAGTCTATAAACATGACTCCCTGTACCTATAAATTAATATTAATATTAATCTAATTATTATAACAATTATCAGTATTGTAATAAAAGATTCCACAGAGAGACAGACAGAATCATAGTGTCTTTGACAGATCGGATATATTATAGAATATGAAGTAAGTTCACATAAGTTCATAGTTCAGACATATGCATTGGCTCCATGGAACAACTATATCTCATTCATTCTAAATTGAAATGCTCTCTCTCTTTCTCTCTCTCTCTCTCTCTCTCTCTCTCTCTCTCTCTCTCTCTCTCTCTCTCTCTCTCTCTCTCTCTCTCTCTCTCTCGCGCACACACACACACAGAGGGAAAGTGTGTTTTGTCACAGTAGTAATTGCTATCTAATAACATCATCGTCGGACACAGACATTAATATTGGAAGTATATTGGCATTTGTTTCAATGTTTCATGCATGAGTAGCTTTTTATTGGTGGCAATATCCTATTCCTCTCCTTCAAGGACACATGAACACAAACCCGTACAGAGGCTAGCCACCTTCCCCGATACACACAATGGGAATCTATTTCAAGTGCTACATGGGAGTGGAATCAACAAGAAAGCTGCTGTGCTGAAAGTAGGACTATCTTTAAGTAGGGTTGTATCCTCAAAACCTACGCTGAACCATCAAAACATTATTCTAGTGCTTTCATAACAGCATGCACGCATTCTTACCTTTAACCTTAAGTTAAGTTTGAATGTGAAATTAAATAAGACTACTACATATATATATACATTTTTTCATACATTTTGTGGTGAATCAGTCACATTGTAATAAATCATTGCTTCAACTTTTCATTTCTGAAAATGGGTAATATGTGCCTGCACTGAACATGTGTGATCATTTTTTTTTTTTATAATGATTTACATTGAAATAAAAAGAAGAATTTACTCTGACTTTTTGCATGATGGATGCAGAAAGCAGGATTTTGTTTATATTGGGGTTATGGCCAGAGTTAGTAGAAAACTGAATTTTTGAATTTACACAACTTTTGTAGGAGTGGGTGTGTGTGTGTGTGTGTGTGTGTGTGTGTGTGTGTGTGTGTGTGTGTGTGTGTGTGTGTGTGTGTGTGTGTGTGTGTGTGTGTGTGTGTGTACCCAATTCCCCTGCAGTAGCAGCAGATTCTATGTAATATTCATATGACAATGTTTAATTCAAGAGTAATAAACAATAGCGAATAGGATGGTGTCGGTAGATTTATCACTCAGAATGAGAACAGCAGAGATTTAAAAACCTGATCCTCAAATTCAACAAGTATGTGTTTTGTGTAGGCTGAAGAAACATCCATAGAGTGAAGACAGTTTGAAGGTGACCTCCGTCCAGTCCCCTCACACACACACACACACACACACACACACACACACACACACACACACACACACACAGTGTCCCCTCCGCCTAACTCTGTGATACATGTGTTTAGGATGCCCTACAGAGGGAAATGGAGCTCCAATAAAATCACAGAGAGGAAAACCTGGTCTCTCCTCTCAGATGAACACACTCACACTCACACTCACACACACTCACACACATCATGTCCAGCCATGTTTTAAAAATAAATATCATGTCCAAGGGATGATAGTGTATTATTGATTCTCCCTGGCCCACCAGATTTGGTAAACACCTTCAGATAAAAACGAACCGTATCATACCTATGTTATGCCCTTTACACTTCACAACCCACTGGCTCTCCCCGTCCATCTGTCTGTCTGTCTGTCTGTCTGTCTGTCTGTCCGTCCGTCCGTCCGTCCGTCCGTCCGTCCGTCCGTCTGTCTGTCCGTCTGTCTGTCTGTTAATCTGCGCTACATCAGATCATTTAGGTGGATTTTCGGACATTCATTATGGTGAAGTGACTGTGGCAAACACATCAGTGTTGTCTAATTAGCTTTCAAAATGAACACAGCTTTATTTGAGCAGGAAACCATGACACAACTAATTAACCTCCTTGTAGAGAATGTGTGTGTGCATTAGTGGTTGCATGTTTATGAAAGTAAAGGAGTGTGAGTGTGAGAGTGTGAGCGTGTTAGTGGATTCCACTGAGCCAGCCTCAGGTGTTAACAGCTCACTAGCAGAGACGAAAGGTGGAAAGAGGACTGAGGCGTGACGTCAGGGAGGGAAAACAGCTGAAAGGTGTGGAAGCGTGGATCTCTCCTCTTTTTCCCTCTGTTGTGTTCACTGAGAGGTGAAAAACGCTGTGCAGCTCTGAGCTAGAAGCTATGAGCCAGCAGCCTGGAGGCCACATGCCAGTCCTTCATCAGAGATCATCTATCTTTTTGTTTGCTACATACAGAGTTTGATTCGTTTATGCTGCTTAAGATATGTTTCTATATAAAGGGGCTTCATTACTTATAAATATGGCTACAAAATACTTTGGGCCTCATTCACCAGCCATTCCTAAGAACAGTTTTCTTCTTAAATCCACTTACGCAGGTTTTCACAAAGATTCTGACATTCACCAATGTTTTCTTATTTGGGAGTTGTTCATGTGTAAGAACAAAATCTACGCACACTCAAGAGTATACTTACGCACATTTGAGGGCGGAATGTTCGTTCTAAATTATTTGTTCTTACGTTTCCTTAAATTCTACAGTTGTAAAATATTATTGGATTATAATTACAATATTTTTTTTTCATTTACTTCATCTCTGGTGCAGCGAGTTCTCAAAGGGACAAAAACATCTAAGTCCAACCCAGCCCGGCCCGGCCAACTTGTGGCCCAAATCTATGGCACAGACTCAATTTGTTATCTACATTTCCGACCAGAGTCTCTGTTCTGCAACTAAATCCGCGTGAACAAATGAAATCGGACACACGCTGGATCGCAGGTGGAGTCCACAAAATACTGTATAATACACATCATTTAGTGCAGTTTGATATTTTTACAATATCAATGTTAAAGAAGACTTGCTATAGAAGCAAAGTAACAGAAAATCTAAAAATTGACGAGTGGATCTCAAAACGTCATTTTTGCCAACGGTGTCTCGCCTTAAAGATACAGCATGTAAGTTTCAATTTCTAGCAATCAATAAATGTTGTTTTTTTTACGTTTATTACATACCTCCTGGAGGATCTCATTAAACCAAATGCTCAGAGAGACGGTGTGCTATATATGAGTGCCCTGGGCCCTGTATTCAGCTTTTAAAAAATCTAGGGACGCCCGCCTATCTCCAACCAACCAGGGGAGTTTTTTGCAAGGAGTAAGGGCTACCTGCCTGTCAATCACCTCGCGTGCACACTCCTAAGTAAAATACAGGTCTGCTTACAGCGTCACTCTCCAAACAAGCTTGTTACAATTCGCGTTGCAGACAAAAGTAGCAGCGGTGTGAACTAGTTGCAAGGCGGCTGAATGTCGACGCAAAAAACCTTGCATGTCAAATTACCAAGTGCAGTTTTACAACGTTAGGAAGTATCGCGCCAGATTTGTCAAAAAGGCATTATTCGTTTACATGCATATGTTGGATATACTCAGTAGCTATGGTGCCAATCGCAGCTAAATAAAAACGATTGTCATGCACTTTCTCATACTAACAGGGAAAGTGCAAACTAATACATACAATTATGAAAATGTTTTTGTTAACGTTAGCTAATGTATGTAGTTACTATGGAAACGGTCATTTGTGTCTGTGCTCGTTGCTTTGGTGTGAACGACTCAGTTTTAGAGTGTTTACGATCAGACGTTCGTGATTCTTTCGTTTTTCACCTCGGAATCAGACATCGCTTTATGCGTTGTTGGTGAGAACCGGAAATATTCACAACACAAGTCAAAGAGTGCACGAGCATGTGTGGGATGGGCCTTTGAGAGGGATAGGAGGGACCAAAGACTCAGGAGGTTGGCTTTTTGAGTGTTGTGATTCAAATTCTTGCAATTTTCCCCCCAATTCTCTAGAACTACATACTGCACCTTTAATAGCCGACAGAGAGGCAATAGGAAAACATACATAATGACTTAATGGCTGTGTATTAATATATTCCTGTCGGCTAACAATACTTTTCAAAGACAAAAATAGGCTGGTAAAGAAGGTGCTTTGCTACAATCCAACAGCCTATAGGACCATCACCATAACAGACTTGTCTTGTACATTATACGTGCAGGCAGCGAAGCAAACTGCACAGATTTTTTGCTGTTGTGTCTAGTTGTGTGCCCTTCTCCAGATACAGCCTTACGTGAATGAGTAATATAATCCCATTCATCTTTTTATGTATTATTTCATATCCACTACTGACGCTACTAAATATGACAGCTCATTTGCACACGGCTCTGCAGTCTCATGTCCTTATATGGGGATTGGCGGGGCATTTATCTATGCTAATTAGCAACAACTGTCGGTCACACGCTTTCAATTTACGAAGAAATGGGATTCATCAATATAAGAACATAGGTGCAAACAACTCTGTGGTTTAAGAACATGTTGTGAATCTGACGAGGACTTCTCTTAGGAAATGTCTTAAGATCAAATATAAGAAAACATCTTATTGGATATTGGTGAATGAGGCCCAATATGTCTAAAGTGTCAGGGAATGCAAGAATAATAATACTTGATATTGTTTTTATATTTCAGGTTTATGCTGTGATTTAGAAAAGGAGTCTGAAAATGAGTCTACATTCAGAGAGCTATTTGAGAACATGTGAGGACTTGTCTCACACTAACTTGCTCCCTCCCTAATGTCCCTAATGAGGTTCTTGTGTTTGATGCTCTCTCATCTTTTCCGTGTCTATTCCCATATCCGTCTGCCTCGCAGTCAGAAGTAGAAGAAAGGAGAGATTTTCTATTCCTTCCCTCTCTCCCTCCTCTGTATCATTACCCCATGCTGTCCCACACAACATGGCCTCTGTAGGTGACAGTAGAACGACTGAGCATGGGGTGGGGTGTGCATGTGTGTGTGTGTGTGTGTGTGTGTCATTTTCCTTCATGGAAGGGGGTTTGGTATTGAGTTTCAGCTGTTCTTGCCTTTCAAACTACCTCTGCCTGTGTGTGTGTGTGTGTGTGTGTGTGTGTGTGTGTGTGTTTGATTGTGTGTGTCTAACTGTAAGTGTCGTGTGAGAACACGCATTGATGTGTGTGTGGGAAAAAATGCATTTTCTGAAAGTGTGAGATTCTCTATAGGCTTAAGTGTGTGTGTGTGTGTGTGTGTGTGTGTGTGTATGTCTGTTAGACGTAGGAGAGCTAGCGAGTGAGTAGCGTCCTGAGTCTCTAAGCTCCTTCATTCAGAGTGTCTATGGACCCCCTGCAGGGCAAGGCCACAACCTCCGAGAGAGAGAGAGGGAAAGAAAGAGAGAGAAATAGACTGGTGGCTCTACAAAAAAACACAGGGAGAGGGAAAGAAAGAGTGACTGCTGCTTTAAAAGAAAGAGAGAAACAACAGGCCAAGCATTGAGCAAAAACCTGAGAGAAAGCAGGCGAGGGTTTCCACTAACGGGAGGCTTTGAAAGCTCTTCTGCTGGACTACAGCGGGCCCCATCCACAACAGCAGAGCTGTGCCTTTGTCCTGGGCGCTCTGTGCCGTGGCCTGTGTGGGAGGGTCTCCACCAGGCTGCTGTACTGAGTGCACATGCTGTCTGTGGTCCTATGGATGGCCCCCAGGATCCACATCTAAATAATAGCCATCATCAGAAGAGACACGGCCCAATTCACCATTAACAGAGTGTCCTGCTGTGTTAGGGCCCTCTGCTGTGGCTCTTTCATTACTGCATCTACACCCCCACCCCCACACACACACACGCACACACTCACACACACACTCACACACACACACACACACACACACACACACACACACACACACACACTACGATCAGTCACAGTCACAGTGCAATGCATGGACACAAACACTTTGTTATGGTTCTGTACAAAAAGTGGAACGTGCTGCTCTTTCACTTCTACTTTATACTGCTGTGATAAACACACACACTCTCACACACACACACACACACACACACACACACACACACACACACACACACACACACACACACACACACACACAGTGAGCGCTGTGGCCTCCTTCCAGTTAGCCTTTGAAAACCTTCCCTATAGAGAGAGAGGGAGAGGGGACGGGAGGATTGGAAAAGGAAGGATAATAGGAGAATCATGAGGGGAAGTAGGGAAGAGGAGTGGGATTGCACAAAGATGAGCGGAGGAAACGGGAAAGATACTAAGTGAAGTATTCTGCATGAAACAAAGAGCTGCTCTACAAAACAGCACACACACACGCACGCACGCACGCACACACACACACAGCCAGTGTATGAGATGAGGAGGACCCACAATTGACTTGCTAATGTGCATTGAGATATGGGAGTGTATGTGTGTGGATCATCCTCTAAGCAGAACACAGGAGAAGATGGTGTCAGTGTACTTACTGTTCTTCTCTGGTAATGATGTGTTTCTCAAATGTTCTCATTCAGTACGTGTGTGTGGAGATGCTCTCTGTCCGAACGCGGTTAGATAAAGGCCTGTCATTGTCCAGAGGATTTAACAAGCACACCGAGGTTCCAGGCCTGCTTGGCCCAGTCCTTCATAGTCTAAGCCTGTGTCCCTGTGGGAGAAAACTCATTGACCAGGCCAGAGACGCACTAAGCCTTTGTGTGTGTGAGAGTGTGTTAGCGTGTCACTCATTGACAACCTAAGCCTGTTGAGCACTGCCGTGGCCGTTTCAGCCAATCATGCAACAGCGCTCGCTTTTGTTCTGACAACCCTCTTCCTACAGAGCCTACTAACAGTGACCAATAAACACACACACACACACACACACACACACACACACACACACACACACACACACACACACACACACACACACACACACACACACACACACACACACACACACACACACACACACACACACACACACACACACACAGAGAGAGAGAGAGAGAAAACAAAGTCTAGCCTTCCACTAGGTGTGTGAGCGTCCCACAGTGTGCTGTAAGTAGATTAAAGAGGAGCATTGTTCAGGAAGTCAACATCACACTCCTCAGCGCGGCTGTCACTCAGGGAAACCTCACTTTAATTTCTCTGCTCTCTTTTCTTTTCTGGCACATCCATGATGATTACAAATGGGATCAAAGTCAGCTGGACATGTGCTGCAATACTACACAAGGTTTACAGGTCTGTCCGGGGCTAGGTGTTACATATGAAGGAGAGGAAGAGGAGCAGGCCCTGTCTCCATATCGGAGAGGAGGAAGAGGAGCAGGCCCTGTCTCTCTATTGGAGAGGAGGAAGAGGAGCAGGCCCTGTCTCTCTATTGGAGAGGAGGAAGAGGAGCAGGCCCTGTCTCCATATCGGAGAGAACGAAGAGGAGCAGACCCTGTCTCTCTATTGGAGAGGAGGAAGAGGAGTGGACCCTGTCTCTCTATTG
>JAPMUY010001487.1:167500-183675 GCA_026901105.3 Galaxias olidus
TATTTCTAGTTCTTTTGGTAGGCCTATATGCAGACAATGGCCTACCTAGTGTACACAATAACATTTTTGTCTTCTTATAGGGAGCTAAGTGGGAATATATGTGGGTGTAAGTGGATCCAAACCCATCAAAATGTTGAAGCCCCTCTCAAATGAAATTGAGGCAAAAGAATAAATAAATAAAGAAGTATAAACAAAATATATGATACATACATCAAATCCCCCTGCCTCCTGCCCTCTTCTGTTACATCAAACCCTGGTCCCTGCCTCCTGCCCTCTTCTGTTACATCAAACCCTGGTCCCTGCCTCCTGCCCTCTTCTGTTACATCAAACCCTGGGTCCCTGCCTCCTGCCCTCTTCTGTTACATCAAACCCTGGGTCCCTGCCTCCTGCCCTCTTCTGTTACATCAAACCCTGGGTCCCTGCCTCCTGCCCTCTTCTGTTACATCAAACCCTGGGTCCCTGCCTCCTGCCCTCTCTCTTCTGTTATCTGCTGCCCTCATCAAACCCTGGGTCCCTGCCTCCTGCCCTCTTCTGTTACATCAAACCCTGGGTCCCTGCCTCCTGCCCTCTTCTGTTACATCAAACCCTGGGTCCCTGCCTCCTGCCCTCTTCTGTTACATCAAACCCTGGGTCCCTGCCTCCTGCCCTCTTCTGTTACATCAAACCCTGGGTCCCTGCCTCCTGCCCTCTTCTGTTACATCAAACCCTGGGTCCCTGCCTCCTGCCCTCTTCTGTTACATCAAACCCTGGGTCCCTGCCTCCTGCCCTCTTCTGTTACATCAAACCCTGGGTCCCTGCCTCCTGCCCTCTTCTGTTACATCAAACCCTGGTCCCTGCCTCCTGCCCTCTTCTGTTACATCAAACCCTGGTCCCTGCCTCCTGCCCTCTTCTGTTACATCAAACCCTGGGTCCCTGCCTCCTGCCCTCTTCTGTTACATCAAACCCTGGGTCCCTGCCTCCTGCCCTCTTCTGTTACATCAAACCCTGGTCCCTGCCTCCTGCCCTCTTCTGTTACATCAAACCCTGGGTCCCTGCCTCCTGCCCTCTTCTGTTACATCAAACCCTGGGTCCCTGCCTCCTGCCCTCTTCTGTTACATCAAACCCTGGGTCCCTGCCTCCTGCCCTCTTCTGTTACATCAAACCCTGGGTCCCTGCCTCCTGCCCTCTTCTGTTACATCAAACCCTGGGTCCCTGCCTCCTGCCCTCTTCTGTTACATCAAACCCTGGGTCCCTGCCTCCTGCCCTCTTCTGTTACATCAAACCCTGGGTCCCTGCCTCCTGCCCCTTCTGTTACATCAAACCCTGGGTCCCTGCCTCCTGCCCTCTTCTGTTACATCAAACCCTGGGTCCCTGCCTCCTGCCCTCTTCTGTTACATCAAACCCTGGGTCCCTGCCTCCTGCCCTCTTCTGTTACATCAAACCCTGGGTCCCTGCCTCCTGCCCTCTTCTGTTACATCAAACCCTGGGTCCCTGCCTCCTGCCCTCTTCTGTTACATCAAACCCTGGGTCCCTGCCTCCTGCCCTCTTCTGTTACATCAAACCCTGGGTCCCTGCCTCCTGCCCTCTTCTGTTACATCAAACCCTGGGTCCCTGCCTCCTGCCCTCTTCTGTTACATCAAACCCTGGGTCCCTGCCTCCTGCCCTCTTCTGTTACATCAAACCCTGGGTCCCTGCCTCCTGCCCTCTTCTGTTACATCAAACCCTGGGTCCCTGCCTCCTGCCCTCTTCTGTTACATCAAACCCTGGGTCCCTGCCTCCTGCCCTCTTCTGTTACATCAAACCCTGGTCCCTGCCTCCTGCCCTCTTCTGTTACATCAAACCCTGGTCCCTGCCTCCTGCCCTCTTCTGTTACATCAAACCCTGGGTCCCTGCCTCCTGCCCTCTTCTGTTACATCAAACCCTGGGTCCCTGCCTCCTGCCCTCTTCTGTTACATCAAACCCTGGGTCCCTGCCTCCTGCCCTCTTCTGTTACATCAAATCCTGGGTCCCTGCCTCCTGCCCTCTTCTGTTACATCAAACCCTGGGTCCCTGCCTCCTGCCCTCTTCTGTTACATCAAACCCTGGGTCCCTGCCTCCTGCCCTCTTCTGTTACATCAAACCCTGGGTCCCTGGGTGTTTCATTTATCTGGTCATTATTTTTCCATCGTCTAGGGGCCTCCTGCCCTCTTCTGTTACACACACGCGCACGCACGCACGCACACACCAGAGACACACACACACACGCACGCACGCACGCACACACCAGAGACACACACACACACACGCAAGCACGCACACACCAGAGACACACACACACACACACACACGCACGCACACACACGCACGCACGCACGCACGCACACACCAGAGACACACACACACACCAGAGACACACACACACACACGCACGCACGCACACACCAGAGACACAGACACACACACACACACACACACACACACACACCAGAGACACAGCAGCACAGTCCAACCTATTTAATTACCTCAGTTAGCCTCATGGAATTTAATTACAACAGCAGGCGGTAATCGCTGACGAATCACATTGGCTGTAGCGTAAGTTTCCTTCCTGGTGTGGAGATAGATTGAATCTCATTGGCCACTTGGGATATTAACTTGTCACACCTACATACATCAGCTGATTTTCTCAGTTTTTCCTTACCTTCAAATTATTAATTAATGTTATTGTTGTTGTAAATTTGCTAAGGTTTTGGAGAAGGGGGTGAGAGAGATAAAGCAAAAGAGATGAAGAAAGACAGAGAGAAAGTTGATTTAGACACTGGGAGAAAGCAGAGAAGACAGTTTTTCACAATTGTTAAAACACATTTTTTGAAACCTTGCCCCATTTTCTCAAAACTTTAAACACAAATCCAAATATTCAAACTACATTCACAAAACCCCTGACTCTTCTGGCAATAATCCAACAATTCTTTGATATTGTAAACACAGCCAGTCAAAATATAACAAACACAGAGTATGTGTTAGACACTACATCAGAAAATGGAGAACACAGCGTCCAGGGCATATAGTTAGTTTTTTGTAGTTAGTAAAAAAATTTTTTTTCATTGTGTATTTTTTTCATTGTGTATAGTAAATAATTTTTTTTTTTACTTTTGCAAAAACAAAAGTATAATAGTAATCACAACTTCAAAGCAGTGAATTTACTGTATTGTATATTGTAAGTACTGCAAGAACGTAATACAGTATTGCATATCTGTATATTCAGCTCTTGCAAAAAATACAGTAAGCCCAAAGAACAAAGAAAACTACAGTAAATTAATAGCACATTACAGTACACTCCAAACAATTTTGCAACTGCAAAATCAAAGTCAAAAACAGATTACTGTAATTCTGCCTCAGCATCACGTCTTTCACAGTTGCCCAAACTTCGTCAGAAATGACTGTTTTTGAATATTTGGATTTGGGTTTAAAGTTTTGAGAAAATGGGTGAAGGTTTCAAGAAATGTGTTTTAGCAATAGTGAAAAACTGTATTCTGTCTTATGCAATTGGCTTGATCACATCATTTGAAACAAGTGTGAAGTATTTTGAGTCGTTGTGTTTTAACAACTGTGTTGTAGTTGTGTTTAACTTTAGACGCTAGTGTTTACCATTTTGCCACACTAGTGAATCACAGCATGAGTTAAGGGTTTTGCTAATTGTGTCTAACTACCTAAACTTGTTTAAATTTTTGATAAAAGGGTGAATGCTTTGACAAATGGGTTTAGGCCACTGATGATTAGGTTCAGAGAATGAGATTTAGTGTTTTAGCAATCGTGAAAAACTGTAATAACAGATTGTGTGTCTGGAATGAATTGTTGATTCCTGAGGCCAAATTATTATGTAAACTATTAGGAGTATCGATCAGGTCCTAAATATTGTCTCCTATTGAGATCTTCATAAACCACATACATACACGCGCACACAAGCATAAACACACACACACACACACACACACACACACACACACACACACACACACACACACAACACACAACACACAACACACACACACACAAAACGCCTGTCACCCCAATCTCCCCGGACTCCACTCACTCACTCATTTTAATGACATGAAAAAAAAGTAAGTATATAAGTTCTTCATATTTAATATTCTTGCTACATCATTTTCAGAAGAAGAAATGGATGTAAGCTCCAGCTGGCGTGTTCTCAGATGAAGGCCTCTTTTCACCTGGCGTCTGAGATCAGATATCTCCCACCTGACTGTGCTGGTGTTAATGTCCCGCCTAGGCCACAGCCGCTCGACAGCTCCTCAATAGTCCTCCCTCTCCAAAGGCTCATATCACCTCAGCTCCTCAATAGTCCTCCCTCTCCAAAGGCTCATATCACCTCAGCTCCTCAATAGTCCTCCCTCTCCAAAGGCTCATATCACCTCAGCTCCTCAATAGTCCTCCCTCTCCAAAGGCTCATATCACCTCAGCTCCTCAATAGTCCTCCCTCTCCAAAGGCTCATATCACCTCAGCTCCTCAATAGTCCTCCCTCTCCAAAGGCTCATATCACCCACTACCTTCTGTCAGGGAGCACACGGACACAAATAGCTTTGATATTCAGATCCAACAAATAGAAGAAAGAACAAGTCCTCAGTTGCATACCCCTGCCTCCCTTTCTCCCTCCCTCCCTCCTTCCCTTCCTCTCTCCCTCACTCTTTCCCATCCATCCATCCATCCATCCATAGTAGGTTTAGTGGTCCTCTTACTGGTCCCAGCATGTGATAAGGCCAACACTTTCTATAGTACAGATTCTATTTTTATATAGAATAAAGTGCAACATTTCATTATATATTATAACTTCAAAAATATATACAACTGCACAGGACACATTCTGAGAAATACCTTAGTTGTCACTGACCCATGTAGAAAGAGACCCTATATGGTTGGCACGTGGGCTAAAAATGATCATCTCAGATTTGCTATCGTTAAGCAGCAGAACATTATTGGATATTCAACTTTGAATGTCTTCAAAGCATTTCTTAATGGTGCTCAACGTGGAATACTGACGTTGAATACAATTGGAACACAACAAATAGGTCTTATTCAATGGTTTGTGTAACTGAGTGACAACCACAGAGCCAGGAATAGAGAGAGACTTGTGTTTCCATGTTATAAGACTCAAAGGAAACATACTAATAGAAAACAAAACCAAGCCTTGGGTCACAGTATACTTCACAGGTTTCCCAAGCCAACAGAACTGCACAACGGACAGGCACCATCTAAACCAGTTCAGAACCTTTCCTCTTACTCCCAGGACATGTCCTAGCTGATGAATTAGTATTTCATTTTCTACGCTGTCGACAGCAGCAGTAAGGTCTAGGACAAGTAGAAGACTGATCAGGAAAATGTAAAGCAGCACTAAGGTCTAGGACAAGTAGAAGACTGATCAGGAAAATGTCGGTGTTGTAAGAAAAGATTGTTGGTAAATGTAAAGAATAGAAGTTGGGAAACAAGTCTGTAATTGCTGTATATCGATGGGTCTCTGGTTAGGGTGCTTTTTATAATGGTGAGAATGCTAGGGCAGAAGGCTTCTATTACTTGCTAGATGGAACAAGATCTAAGGGAGGAGTAGAGGACTTTATATGCAGCATGATGAGCTTCAGTGCTGCTCACCTGAAATGGAGATGAGAACAAAGATGACCAGTCTCTGCAAACGAGGTTCTAATGTCAAAAAGAAACCGACCATTTAGAAATAATGACTAGGTTATGAGAGCTCTCTGAATAGATCAGCAAAATATAGTCCTTAGCTCTAGCATCTCTTCTCATCAGTAGATCTGCCATCATCGGCCCTTGTACTGGATGTGCAAAACACGTAGTTTGTTGTCTGTTCCTGTCGGGACTATTTAACCCCCTTCTTGTTTGAAAGTGTGAATCTGTTCATGTAACCATGGCACAGTTTTGGCAGAATTTATTTTTGTTTTAAATGATAAATGCTACTGTTTCCAGAGTAACCAAACATGTACTGTTAAAAATTTTAAGTATTTTTAAGAAAATATCGTTAGAAAATTTGAAAGCAGTTATTAAGGAAAATTGTGATGCTAGAATTGATAATGCAAGGTGAAAAGCTAGTGGTCTGTTTACTGGTAGAAATTGGGCATGTAAAGTTAAAAACAATACCCAGGGTGTCTGACACACAATGCTT
This sequence comes from Galaxias olidus, assembly GCA_026901105.3. Lineage (NCBI taxonomy): Eukaryota > Metazoa > Chordata > Actinopteri > Galaxiiformes > Galaxiidae > Galaxias > Galaxias olidus. The sequence continues at coordinate 173,647 of JAPMUY010001487.1, forward strand.
TCAACAGACAAGCCATGTGGCACCCAGTGATGTGCAGAAGGTTCAACTACAAATGCCATGCACAATTAGGTATTTCTGTTTTGGAGTTTTTAGTCACTGGGTCTAAGCTATCCCAATGGGTTTCTAGTCAAACTGATAGCATAGCAGCTAAACGGGTAGAAGTCATTATGTGGATGTGTAGAGTGACATGTATATAAGATAAAACCTAATCCAAAAATAAATATCCCTTTAATCTGCCGTGCTAAATGGGCACTCTGCTTTTGTTTCTTGTTTAGTAATAAACTAAAAGTATAGAACAAAAGGTCATCTATAAACAAACATAAAAACATAGACCCGTTCTAACACCATCAGTGTTGTTGGGTGATGATGAGGAAACATTGAAAATAGTGCTGCCTGTTTCCTTAAATGAACTGGGATCTGTTTGCCAGCGTCTCATCTATAATGAGCAATCACCACTGATCCTCCCTCATTGGGACAAAGAGCAATACAAAACATGGTCATTTTCCTAAATGCCTACTTATTGAAAATTATTTGTTTTGTGAAATCGCTTCTGACCAAACTTTTAAAGGCCTATTGTTAAGAGACAGACAACAAAACAATATCATTGACATGTTTACGCAATTTAAAAGCAATCAAGTGTGCTATACGGTAACCAATTATCTTTTTTGTTCAAGGTGGCCTTTTTAAAAAATGATTCATTCAACTTTACTTGTTTTTTTTTTTTACTATTATGAAAATAAAAACATAATTTGTGGCACTTTATTGGTAAATATTGGAACAAGAGACAGTCTATACAGAGAAGAATCATCTCACACATGATAATGACACCCGTGTTTTAGTGGAGCACAAAGGTTTGTCCATTCCACACGGCCAAACTTAGACATTTAGTTTCAGATCAGAAGTCTCCTAGATGTAAAGACCTTTTCTTTTCTTTTTTTACCTTCTGTTGATATTACTCTCCTTCTCTCAATCTTTGGTCTTTTAATATTGTAATTGTAACAGGTTGTATACCTCTCCAGTGGCAAAGCAGAATATACAGTATTGGCTGTATGGCTTGCACAGCAGATACATATGTCAATACCTGCACTAGCCTACTGGGTTTATGTTTCAAAAATTAAAATAACGCTAACGCTAGCCATCCACTTTTAGATAGCAAGATAGCTTGAGTATCAATTAACTCTTCACCTTTCACTCTTCCTTACATTTGACATTTGTTCTAAAACGCTCAAATAGCTCAAGAAAGGTCAGCCTAGTAAACCCAATTCCAAAGTCTCTGAGCTAGCAGAAAAGAAAGCCAACCTGTCTTCCAGTTGTCTAAGGAGATGAACTAACCTTTGACCTTGGCTTTGGCTTAGAGTTTGGAAACACGCTGACTCTGTTGTATCTCTGTCGCCACATTGCACATGTCTGTCTCTCTCTTCTGCCTTCTCCCTTCCTAACGCTCACTAGTTTCTTAATTTTCTTTTATGTCTGCATTTCTTTCACTATGGATGCCCAGTTCTATCTTAATGCCCTTAGCTGGCCGGCTCTCAGGACACTGTGGACCTGCTGCCAACATTGCTTTCTTCTTTTTAGCTTTTTGAAACAACCTACTGAAACCTCCAAGTGGTGAATTCCAGGCCATACCAGGACACAGCCCATCACACACACACACACACACACACACACACACACACACACACACACACACGCGCGCACAGACAAACGCAGACACACACAGACACACCCTACACATTCACACACCAACACACCCACATATACACAGACACCCACCCTTCCACACTCCACCCCCCCCCCCACCCCCCACATACACACACACACACACACACACACCCCACACACACACACACACACACACACACACACACACACACACACACACACACACACACACACACACAAGTGTTGTGTTTATGCCTTGATCAAGCCTCCTCTACTGAGATCTAGTATCAGATACTACTACTACCACCACCACTACCACCACCACTACCACTACCACCACCACTACCACTACCACTACCACTACTACTACTGCTATCTGACAGAATGACATGTGTTCTTCCTGTTGTCTTGGGTTTGACTGTGGGTTGGCAGAGCGCTGTATGGCTGGAGAGAAATGGAGGGACGGACAGACGGACAGACAGACGGATGGATGGAAATATGGATGGATAGCTGATTGTAGGTCTGCATTTGGTTAGGGTACAGCAGAAGCCTAGCAGTCACACAGCCAAATGCAGCAGGTCCACTACTGTTAGTGGTGGGGCCAGGGTGACAGGTGTGTGTTAAAGGGAGGACACACACACACACACACACACACAGCGAGGACCCACAACGTGAGCTAAGCTGCTTAAAGATCCCCACAGGATTACACTTCTTGTTGACACATATTTTCTTAATCTTGTTAAGAAAAGGCCAGCCACCTCTTCAACAAGCATCTTAACACATAACAGCGCAGACACACACAGATTGGCACACTGTCTATCTTTCTGTGTGTCTTCACTCATGCTAGCGGTCTAAGAAAAGGAGAACAGGTTAGGATCAGTGTTTCCATTCCACTTCATTTAGCACCGCTGCCTCTCCTCGTCCTGTAAAGCTGTGTGTTTTCCCGTCTGTTCCTCCGTCCATCCCTCCATCTCTCCACATGCAGTGTGCCGTTGTGCTCACCAGGGAGACAGAACACTAAACCACACATCACTGTCCTCCTTCCTTTGTCCTCCTCTCTCTGTTCCCCCTTCAACAAAGCTTTCATAATAATCACTGTCATCAAGTGTCTCTGTCGTGTCTGTTAGCGTTACTGTAAACCAGGGCAGGCGCAGAGGCCAACCCCCCCCCCCACCCACACACGACTAGAGTAAACCTCAGTGATCCCACTGGAGGGGCCTGTCTCCATAGGAATCTATGGGCATGCAAATCCCTCTGGCACTTCTTTCCTATCACCCCATTGGGATACACACGAGTTTCACTTTGTCCGTTTGGGACACAATCCGTTGCCTCATAGTGTCAAACTTGTTCTCATTTTCAAGTTTTACTCAGGAGAACTCAATTACTACCAAATCCATAAAAAAAACCTTTAGTTATGGGTTCAACTGACTTGTAAAATTCCAAAAATCAATAACGATCACTTATGAACGTAGTCATAACTTAAGCATGAAGCAGTCAGGTTACGAGTGAACGAAAGACTCAGACCCTAGGGGTGAACTGCTAATTAATGTTCTATTACAGTCGATACGTTCGACTCCTCTCTATGGGAAAGGCTCTTAGAGCGTGCATCATTCACTGAACACTTATACCACAGCACCTTGTAATCAACAAGGCTCGTGAGACTTTAAGGGTCACGCGCACACGCGTCAGCTACTCTATAAATACAGTAGCAGACCCATCTCACTCCAGATTTTCATCATTCAGCCAGGTGTGAACATTAACAGTGTCCTCCTCTCTAGTGAACCTTATCTTTGGTGAAGACGCTGTTCGCTCAGAGGATTTTCTCCTTACTAGCCAGGTAAAAGGTTTTCTCTTGCCTTCTGCGTTTCTTCTGCTTTCCGTCGCGCTACTTAACGTAGCACCACAGCAGGCGAGGTTTCCAGCTCCCGGTGGCGAGCTAGTTCCTTTCCACCTTGCCTGTTAGCCACTTCGTTCCTCCTCGGAGTTTTCGTTGTGGTTTTTCACCACGTTTTTTTCCTTTCTGTTAGTTAACAGCTCGTGCTCCGTTTTCGAACGTGTGCCTTGCTGTTTTCTATCATTCAGAGTGTAGTCGGCAACGTAGTTACTGTCCCCTGTTTTGCCTACGGGCCTGCGGGGCATCGCTAACCGCATAGCTAGCTACTGCTAAGCTAGCGCCCGTGTGGTGGCTAGCTAGCAAACAGCCTCGGTACCTCACCTCCTGTTGATTCGGTGACCTCGTGGTGTGTTAGTTAACAGCCTCTGCCCCGTTTTCGAACGTGTAACTTGCTGTTTTCTAGTTATAGTTGTAACTGTGGTTAGTTTCCCCCGTTTTGCCTACGGGCCTGCGGGACATAGCTAACCACTAAGCTACTGCTAGGCTACTGCTAAGCTAGCGCCCAAGAGGTGGCTAGCTAGCCAACGGCCTCCTTGGTACCTCACCTCCTGTTGCTTTGGTGACCTCGTGGGGTGTTAGTTAACAGCCTGTGCCCTGTTTCCGAACGTGTGCCTTGCTGTTTTCTATTGATCCGATTGTGTAGTAAGCAAGGTGGTTAGAGTTTCCCCGTTTTGTCTGCGGGTTTATGGGATACCTCTAGCTACTTAGCTAGCTACTGCTAAGCTAGCACTCGGAGCTAGCTAGCTACAGCTGCCTCGCGGTGTCGACGACCTTGCTGCTGTCTGAGCTGGCAAGGTCGTGCGCCTCTACCTGGTTAGCTTGGTTGGCTTGGGCTGTCGCCCCCCCTACCCAGTATTGGGATGTCGATGTCCAAGGGGGCTAGGAAGAAGAGGCAGGGTGCTGCTGCTCTTCTGCCTGCTGAGCCTGCCCCTCCAAGCGGAGACAAGCCCTCATGCCCGCCTGTCATGGTGTACAGGAACCTGGTGACCATGGCAGACAAGGAAGAGGAAGATGAGGGGCCAGTGTTCCAGCCATGCGCTGCGGGAGCAGTGTCAGCTGGTTCACTGGGGGACACGGACTCGATGACGGACTAGCTCTCTCAGCCAGCTGAGGTGGGCTCGTCTTGTTACCGGTCCTCATCAACCTGGGAGGCATGCCGCCAGGCGTGCACCTGCATGGGCATCCCATGGCCGTCCCCTCCGGCACTTCCGGCCCGGTCCTTGATGGATGGTCGCTTCATGCCGGTGGTCTCTCTTCCCCCGAGGAAGTCTATCTCCATGATGCCAGACTTCCTTTCGGATCTGCATGTCTCATGGTCTAGACCAGCCTCTGCACGTGTGGCTTGACCTGCTCACCCTCCACGTGCTGCCCCCCAGGTTTCTATTGGGGAGCTCTCTCCTCGTCCTTCATGCCCGCCTGTCGTGGTGCACAGGTCCCCCGGGAACCTGGTGACTGTAGCAGACGAGGAAGATGAGGTGCCAGTGTTCCAGCCATGTGCTGTGCGAGCAGTGTCAGCTGGTTCACTGGGCTCAATGACGGACACGCTCTCTCGGTCAGCTGAGGTGGGCTCGTCTGGCTACCGGTCCCTATCAACCAGGGAGGCATGCCTCCAGGCGTACGCCTGCATGGACATCCCCTCGCCATCCCCCCCGGCACTTCCAACCCGGTTCTTGATGGATGGTCGCTTCATGCCGGTGGTCTCTCCTCCCCCGAGGAAGTCCATCCCCATGATGCCGGACTTCCTTTTCAGATCTGCGCCTCTCCTGGTCTAGACCAGCCTCTGCATGTGTGCAGTTGGCTGGATATAGCGTCATGGAGGTGAACGCCCAGTCCAGGTTGGGGGTAGACACCCCGCCCTCTATGGAGCTTGTAGTGGCGGAGCACCTTGCCCCCACTACGTCCTCATATGCTTCGGGAGCCCGCCTCCCTAAACAGCAGCAGAGAGAGCTCTTTCCTGTGCTGGGGGCGTCCTACAAGCCCTCGGCCTTGGCAGCCAGGAGTGCGAACATGGTTTCGATTCGCCTGGTGTACCTGAGTCCGCCCAGCCTTGACGACTTGCCGTGTCGGCTTTAATGGAAAGACTGTTGGTGCTCACCCACTCGTGTCTCGCTTCATGAGAGGTGTATGCAGGCTGCGCCTGGTGTCTAAACCACTCACTCCCTCCTGGGAGCTCGGGTTGGTTCTAGGATGGGCTGTCTCAGGCTCCGTTCGAGCCCATGGAGACTTGCAGTATAAAGGCGTTGTCACTTAAGACGGCTTTGTTTTTGACCTTGGCCACTTCTAAGCGTGTCAGTGATTTACAGGCCCTCTCCGTTCATCCTTTGTTTCTCAGTTTGCTCCCGGAGATGCCAAGGTGACCTTAAAGCCAAACTCAGCATTTGTGCCGAAGGCCCTGAGCATGAATTGCACCTGTAACTCTATTGAGGTGCTCCAGCTCCGTCCCGATACGGATCTGTGCTCCCTGGAGTGTCTGTGCCCTGTACGCGCGCTGAATGATGACTGGATTCAAATCTGGAGTGAGTTGGGCCTGCTACTGTATTTACCGAGTAGTTGACGCGTGTGCGCGTGACCCTTAAAGTCTCTCGAGCCTTGTTGATTACAAGGCGCTGTGGTATAGGTGTTCAGTAAATGATGCACGCTCTAAGAGCATTTCCCATAGAGAGGAGTCTCTCTCCTCTCCTTACTAGAACCAGGGTTATATACATAACCCCTAGTTTCCTTATCTCTCGTGCTTATGCAGCTATCACATGACCAGTGAATGAACGACTCAGACTAGAAGACCCAGTTCAGGGGTGAACTACTCTTTTCTCTTTCCTATACTGAGCCTATGCGGCTGTCACGTGTAAATTGAACGAACGACTCAGACCCAGTCGAGGGGTGAACTGCTCATTTCTGTTTCCTGTCCTGTCTTTAGTTCACTTTTCTCGTGACGGCTACTCTGCTAGACTTAGCGAATGTGATTGTTATTTGGCTGTATGGTGTGATTTTACTTATTTATTTGTATTTAACTTATTTTATTTAGTATGGTGTGTATACAGCACGTTATTGCTAAGTGGAAAAGGTTTACAAGGACAACTCTCAATATTACATCAATGGTTACATCAATATCAAGATTTTTTGACTAAATACAATACAATACATCACGTTTCAGTAAAGTAGTATATTGCAACTGCTTTTAGGGGACTTAATTATCAAAGTGAGTAAGTCATAACTATGGCGTAATCGTAATAACCGTGGCAAACTAAACATTTCTCTTTTCTATGCTGAACCTATCACGTGAAAATTGAACGAACGACTCGGACCCGAAGACCCAGTCGAGGGGTGAACCTATTCATTTCTGTTTCCTCTACTAAGCCTATGCTGAACGAAATTAACGAATGACCACGAACACAACTGTTGCTGTGCATGAACGACCAAAAGTAACAAATCATATGGGGTCATTATTGTAGCAAAGCTTTTTGCAAATGCGAGTGGAGAGTTGTGAATCTGTATCTCAATCCGTATGAGCATAATCAGATTGACAAATGTGTACTGAGATTTGAGAATGTGTACAGGGATCTGCAAATGTGAATTCCGAATCCGTGTGTGCACTGTAAAAAAAAAGGGTAAAATGTACGGTAAAAAACTGGCAACTGTGGACGCCAGAGGAGAACCGTATAACAAACGTATGAAACGCAAGGGCATAAGTATACGGGAATAGACATTCTCACTCAAGGTGACCCTAATGTCAGTCAACCTGAATTATTAATTAAATTAAGCAGCGATAACAATTATCAAAACAACATAAAAGAATGGGGAAAAATATATGTAATGAACAACAGTCATACAGCAAATTCTATGGCAAACGCACCCCCTGGTGCATGCTGGGAAAGCCCCGCCCCCGGGATGCTGCAACATGTATGACTACGGTTCTACAGTGAAAGCAACTAAATACTGCAATAAAAATTTCTGTTAAAGGTATTGATTACAATATAAATGTATGAAATCATTCTCTACGAGTCCTACCTAATAGGCACTATGTAAAATTGTCCAGTATTTCTCATCACAGATTGAACACTTCTACAGGGAACATAAATAGGACAGAAAGTGCAGGTTTTAAGGAACATTTGAATATTACACTCAAATGTTTACAAATCCATTGGCTATTAGCCACACTTATAATAAGTTATTTTATCAGGGAAGCTATGAAAATACTTCATATGTAAAGCAAGACACAACACCAGCTTTTTCCTTCATATTGACAAACTTTCAGTGTATTTATACACATTCCTATATGAAAGGAATAACATATGAATTTGTAAAATGTAGTACGGCTAAAACACCTTCAAGCAAGCACAGCCATGTTTCACAGGTGGACATTGCTGAGCGCACACGTTCCTATGTTAACAAGCAGAACGAACTGCATATAGCACCACATTGTGACATCCCTCTACTTTCACATGTTCAACCCAATGAAAGCCTAGTTACATGGGGAACCCCATATTCAATTTCTTCATCCACCCATGCGGCCCGAAAGCGAATCACCTTGCCTGAAGACCACACCACCCCACTCGATTTGCATATGCCGCCCTCTAAAGATCCAGCTCATTCCAGCATGTCTCAACATGAGAAATATCAGCCACGCACACAAGCTATGAATCCCTCATCTCACCTCTACAATCCTCAACAACTCATGACTTCAGCTGACCCGGTAAAGACTTCTACAATGACAGACTTTGCAGAGTATTTAGTCTTTAGAGCTAGTCACCACAGGGCTCAACCTGTTTGACGACCGTCCAGAAAGCTTTAGGACATGGCAGTCTGCATTTCTTAACACCATCCAAGGCCTTGACCTCTCAGCCAGCGAGGAATTGGATCTTCTTACCGAGTGGCTAGGCAAAGACTCATACGATCACGTCAAGAGAATACGTCATGTGCATGTCAATCACCCTGGGGCAGCTCTCAAGAAAGCCTGGGATAGGCTGAGTGAATGTTACGCCTCACCTGAAGTAATTGAAAAAGCTCTTTTCAAGAAACTAGACGCATTCCCCCGCATTTCCAGCAAAGATTGGGTCAAGCTAAGAGAGCTCGGAGACCTCCTCATGGAGCTGCAAGCTGCAAAGGAAGATGGTTATCTACCCGGGTTGGCCTTCCTAGATACTGCCCGCGGCATCGCTCCCATAGCAGAGAAACTGCCCCACGCCTCACAGGAGAAATGGATTTCACAAGGCTCCAAGTTCAAAGTTGAACACAATGGCCTCTTTCCCCCATTCTCCTTCTTTGCTAAGTTAATCTGCTATGAGGCACGTATCAGGAACGACCCAAGCTTTACCCTTCCTAGCAACAGTAATCCTCTGGTGAGAGAGACACCAGTCCACAGGAATGCAAGGTTTCCAATATCTGTTCACAAAACAGATCTCTTCACAGACGCTGAGCACGAAACAGATTTCTCCAAGAGCAAGAATGAGAATCCAGGAAAGAACTGCCCAATTAATAACAAGCCTCCCCCATTAAGGAAATGTCGTGGGTTCAGAGCAAAACCACTTGAAGAGAGAAATGCTTTCCTTAGAGAAAATGGGATATGCTACAAGTGTTGTGCATATTCTACCCACCCCAGAGAATGCCGGTTATCAGTGAAATGCATTGAATGTGAGAGCGATCGCCACAACACAGCCATGCATCCCGGTCCTGCCCCCCAGACCTTTAAGGCCTTAACTCCAGCTGCAGAGCATAGTGGGGAGGGAGATCAACACTCTACATCTGCCCCCCAGACCTTTAAGGCCTTCACTCCAGCTGCAGAGCATGGTGGGGAGGGAGAGCAACACTCTACATCTGCCCCCCAGACCTTTAAGGCCTTCACTCCAGCTGCAGAGCATGGTGGGGAGGGAGAGCAACACTCTACATCTTCACCCATAGTCACCTCCCACTGCACTGAAATTTGTGGTGAGGGACAGCCTGCGAGGTCCTGCGCCAAAATATGTCTGGTTCGAGTATTTCCCCAGAAGCAGAGGGAAAAGGCTGTTACGATGTATGCCATGCTCGATGACCAGAGCAACCGCTCATTGGCCATGTCAGACTTTATTTAATTATTCAATGTTAAGGGACACTCCTCCCCTTACTCACTCAGAACATGTGGCTTAGCGGCGGACTTAGCGACATGTCAGGCAGAAAAGCAGAAGGCTTCCAAATCGAACCAGCAAGTGGAGGAACCACCATCCCTTCCCCACTCATTGAGTGTAATCAAATACACATCAATAGGGCCGAAATACCAACCCAGACGTAGCTCTTCTCCATCCACATTTAAAGTCGGTAGCAAGCCACATTCCTGAGATCAATCCAAATGCCGAAATCCTTCTCTTACTAGGAAGAGACATTGTGAGGGTACACAAAGTGTGACAACAGAGCAGTGGCCCACACGTAGCCCCTTTTGCACAGAGATTGGACTTGGGCTGGGTTATAGTTGGGGACGTATGCCTCGGGAATGCTCACAAGCC
>JAPMUY010001488.1:0-18349 GCA_026901105.3 Galaxias olidus
GAGACAGTGAGTAGAAGAGTGAGAGACGGTGAGTAGAAGAGTGAGACAGTGACTAGAAGAGTGAGAGACAATGAGTAGACGAGTGAGACAGTGAGTAGAAGAGTGAGAGACAGTGAGTAGAAGAGTGAGAGACAATGAGTAGAAGACTGAGACAGTGAGTAGAAGAGTGAGAGACAGTGAGTAGAAGAGTGAGACAGTGAGTAGAAGAGTGAGAGACAGTGACTTGAAGAGTGAGAGACAGTGAATAGAAGAGTGAGAGACAGTGAGTAGAAGAGTGAGAGACAGTGAGTAGAAGAGTGAGAGTCAGTGAGTAGAAGAGTGAGAGACAGTGACTAGAAGAGTGAGAGACAGTGAATAGAAGAGTGAGAGACAATGAGTAGAAGAGTGAGAGACAGTGAGTAGTGAAACAAAGTAGGAAGTGAGTCAAAGATAGAAAGGGAAAGTAGAGAGAAAGCCGCCATGAGGGGGTGGGCTGAGCAGGAAGCAGCCAAAGTAAAGAGGAAGCAGAAAGAGGATTAGGAGAGAGGTTGTCAGAGAGTTGCAGTAGGAGCGCACACAGGGCTTGTAGCACAGTGATGAAGCCTGATGGAGCATGGACGAGGTGGGAACAGGAACTTTGTGTGCACATCAAAGCTCCACACACCACTGCTGCACACGTGCACACACTCATATAAACACACACACACACACATACACACACACCAGATACACATACACGCATATGCACACACGTACACACCAGATACACATACACACACATATGCATACGCGTACACACCAGATACACATACACACACACAGGGAGCTGTCAGCTGGGTGGCAGATAAGATGCTTTACTGGTTTTTCATCTTGTTCTGTGTGACAGCCAAGGAGCTCGATAAACAATAAGGAAAATATATATCAAGAGAAGTAGACAAGAGAGGATGGTAGCAGTGCAGAGCAGAAGAGAGGAGAGGAGAGGAGAGGAGAGGAGAGGAGGAGGAGGGGCGAACAAGAGGAGCCCAGCTTCTTCTAAATTGAGTTTCCATCAGATAACGGAACAGATGCCTTTGAGGTTTGACAATAATGTAGCAGCTTCCACAGCCTGTGTGTGTGTGTGTGTGTGTGTGTAACATCATGGCATCTTTGTGAAAAACAGCTGCCTGCTTTGCTGCTCCTCAGCTCTATTTAAAAGAAAGGAGAGGTGAGGGAGAGGAAGAAGAGGAGGAGAGGTGAGGGAGAGGAGGAGGAGGAGAGGTGAGGGAGAGGAGGAGAGGTGAGGGAGAGGAGGAGAGGTGAGGGAGAGGAGGAGGAGGAGAGGTGAGGGAGAGGAGGAAAGGTGAGGGAGAGGAGGAGGAGGAGAAGAAGGGAGGCAGTCCTAGAGTGAGGGAGTCCAGAGTGTGTGAGTGGAGCTGGGTGACAGAACATGACACACTACACAACCTGATGCTACTGACTCTATCCATATTGTAGAGTTACTAAGAAGAGCTGCACTCTTACCCACATCCAAACCCCCAGTCACAACACATCCTGCTGGCTTCTTTCCATTTTCCTTCAGGGATTAACACCCAGTTTTTAACTCAAAATCCAGAAACATCCGTGGGCTACAACTCTCTTCTAATGCCCCAAGATCCTTGTTGATGTGGGTGAGGCGAGTGGACTTGACACAGGAGGACAGGGGGGTTATGAGACAAAGAGCTGGAGGAGCACTGGGGGTTGCTTGACTGGCCCCTGCCTGGCTCTGCTGGAATGTGTGGAGGAAACTGTCACTGCTGCCATCCCAGGCCGGCTGGAACATAGCCGCGGGTGCAGATCTCAGATCAGCTGGCTGACCTTTTCAAGCCAGTGGCTGGGGCTAGCTCTGGCATGTGTTAAACTGTCCCTGTACCAGCCCCTTGGAGGAGCCACATATGTCAGGGGGGGGTGGGGCAGAACAGTGGAATGAGTAGTGTAACTGTATACAACAGAGAAAACTAATTGTGAGCATAATCCATCAATTTGAATTTTTACAAACAAGTACCAGCCTTTAGCTTGGTATGTATTATGGACAGACTTAAACATTTAGCCGAGTATGTATTATGGATAGACTTACACCTTTAGCTTGGTAGGTATTATGGACAGACTTAAATATTTAGCTGAGTATCTATTATGGACAGACTTACACCTTTAGCTGAATATGTATTATGGACAGTCCTTTAGCTGAGTCTATATTATGGACAGACCTTACACCTTTAGCTGAATATGTATTATGGACAGACCTTTAGCTAAGTATGTGTTATGGACAGACTTAAATATTTAGCTATGTATTATGGACAGACTTAAATGGACATGGTTAGGCACAACCTTGTTTAAAAAAAAAAAAAAGAATTAGCCCTCTTATCTTGCATCCTTTTGTTCCTGCTACTCTGTTTTCCACATTCCTGTGTGTTTTTGAGAAACAACAGATAAGGTGCTGTTGTAGTGTGGTTGACCTATAACTGCCATTTATAGCCAAGCCCTCTCAGAGCCCTGTAAACACACGTTAGCCTTGAGAAACGCAGCGGCGGTCTAGAGAGGAACACTGGAAAAGCTTTGGCACAGCTCTAAATGAGGTTGGAGGGGAAAATTAGTTAGCAAAAGTTATTTCCCTAATTATGTTTAAATTAAGTGTTTTGGTTCTGAATAATTGAATCCTTTGTCATATTAAAAGCTGTGGAGTTCATTAGCCTACATTCTACATGGGTAATGTCATAATTTCCCACAGTGTCCCATTTCAGTAATACTGTTTAGGTCCTCCGCAGACATCATTTAATCTGTGCTGGCACTTCATCTCTGAATCCTCCGTCCTCCTCCGTGTACGACTAGGAATCTGCCTCATTCCGGGAATCTCATTTGGTAGGGACAATGAACGCTGTTGACAGTCGAGTCTCGAACGCTGTTGACAGTCGAGACACACATTTATGTAAAAGCTTAAAGGACAAGGTTTAGGGTTTGATAGTAGAAGCATTATCCAGAGCTATATAACAGTACATCTAGTTGTGGTGCTAGTGTGCAGGAAGCCCTGCAGACGTTTCTAAAGGCTCCAGGGAGACCAAGGACTGCACGGAGGAGACAGAGAGATGATGATGATGGACAGGGAAATGAAGAGAGAGAGTTCAACACTGTCCTTCATGGTCCTCTGGACCTGTTATGTCTCCCTCCAGCTGGACGTGTGTGTGTGTGTGTGTGTGTGTGTGTGTCGGGGATGCCGCTGCAGATGCCTGGGTCACATCTCTGTAACCTGTAGGCCCTTTACAGACTGGGTGAGCTCTCTCTCTCTCTCTCTCTCTCTCTCTCTCTCTCTCTCTCTCACAGAGTGAGCAAATGAAGAAGAAGGTTGGCATAATGTATGGCGAAAGGGGATGTCTGGGGATGAAGAGGATCGGAGAGCAGATGAGGAAGAGGGCAAGAGAGGGAGACGGGCCACATAGTAAGAGAAAAGGCTAGCTTCCATTCATTGCTATTATGATGATATTATTGTTTCCTGTGTCTGCTGGAAGAGAGTAGATAAAGGAGAGCTCTAGACCCTGATTACACACACACACTACCTGGAAAATAGAAACCCACACGGACGCAGTGAGGAATGCAAGGATATAGAACAATCCTAGCTCACACACACTCCCACTGCCAGAAGAGTAAACGTGGAGGCCCTTCTGCCAGGGGATTCATGAGTAACATTGAGATGGCAGTATAGAGGAATCTGACCCATCACCGCATGACATGGGCACACACCAACACATTCTAGAGGCCAGGTCAAATGTCTAGACAGGAAGGAAGAGTGCCACACACACACGTGACAGCACTGGGCCAATACTTAATGGTGTGCTGCACAAACTGCTCATCTAGACCCAAAGAAAGAGCCCCGCTGTCATCAAAATGACAAGAGGATCAAAGCACCTCCCCTAACAGGCTACATCTGCTACATTCATGACACCTGTCTCTGTTGTGTAGAGGTGGCACTCCCTCTTAGAAGGAGGAACAGGTGACTTTGCTGTGGGACAGCCTGTGGAGGGTAGCAGAGCTGTAAATCTGGGTCAGTCTGTGGTGCCCTAATACTCAAAGGACACAGGGAAATGACTGCAGTCAAAATGTCACAACTTTCTGTGAGAGTAATGCTGATCACACACAAACACGTGTGTGTGTGTGTGTGTGTGTGTGTGGGTGGGTAGGTCGCCCATTACACATTCTCATTTACACAAAAAGACAAACAGTGGATTTGGCTGCACGTGTGTGAGCATGTGTACAGTATTAGGCGTGCCTTCTTCAAGAGAAACACGCACACAGAATGAGATTTCATGTTGTTCCTGAATATTCATTTGGCATATTTGTCTGGTGAAAACCGTCCATGGTACGATGCGCCTCAAAGCTATCCAAAGTGTGCACGTTCCAAACGTGTCCCTCATCAGGATTCATGCCACTCTGCCTCCATGAATACTGCAGTAAATTGGCATGGATCAAACTGGAGGACTGTGGCTCTGACAGCAGTCCCAGCTGGAAACATCACTACAGACATGGCAACACACGACTGAGAGATGAGAATGAGTGGGCGAGGGTGGAGGAGAAAAGGAGGGTGGGGATGGAGGGGTAGAGGGATGGACAGCTGGACAGACATGGCAACACACGACTGAGAGATGAGAACGAGTGGGCGAGGGTGGAGGAGAAAAGGAGGGTGGGGATGGAGGGGTAGAGGGATGGACAGCTGGAAATATCACTACAGACATGGCAACACACGACTGAGAGATGAGAACGAGTGGGCGAGGGTGGAGGAGAAAAGGAGGGTGGGGATGGAGGGGTAGAGACAGACGACCTGAGGACAGCTGGAAATATCACTACAGACATGGCAACACACGACTGAGAGATGAGAACGAGTGGGCGAGGGTGGAGGAGAAAAGGAGGGTGGGGATGGAGGGGTAGAGGGATGGACAGCTGGTGTCACTACAGACATGGCAACACACGACTGAGAGATGAGAACGAGTGGGCGAGGGTGGAGGAGAAAAGGAGGGTGGGGATGGAGGGGTAGAGGGATGGACAGCTGAAATATCACTACAGACATGGCAACACACATGGAGAGATGACAACGAGTGGGCGAGGGTGGAGGAGAAAAGGAGGGTGGGGATGGAGGTAGAGGGATGGACAGCTGGATCACTACAGACATGGCAACACACGACTGAGAGATGAGAACGAGTGTCGAGGGTGGAGGAGAAAGGAGGGTGGGGATGGAGGGGTAGAGGGATGGACAGCTGGAAATATCACTACAGACATGGCAACACACGACTGAGAGATGAGAACGAGTGGGCGAGGGTGGAGGAGAAAAGGAGGGTGGGGATGGAGGGGTAGAGGGATGGACAGCTGGAAATATCACTACAGACATGGCAACACACGACTGAGAGATGAGACGAGTGGGCGAGGGTGGAGGAGAAAAGGAGGGTGGGGATGGAGTAGAGGGATGGACAGCAGAAATATCACTACAGACATGGCAACACACGACTGAGAGATGTGAACGAGTGGGCGATGGAGGGAAAGGGTGGGGTAGAGACACACGACTGAGGACTGCCTCCGGTCCTGGCAGTAAAATATCACAACAGACATGGCAACTTTGTGGCTGTATGAATGTGTCCATCCTGAACCAACTGATGAGCAGTGGAAGGGATAGAGAGAGGTGAGGAAGGAGATCTGACAGACCTTACTATGGGCATTGCAGTCCAATGTGTCTCCATGGAAAGTAGACCACGTAGTCAGAGGTATAGAGAACAGACCTTACTATGGGCATTGCAGTCCAATGTGTCTCCATGGAAAGTAGACCACATAGACAGAGGTATAGAGAACAGACCTTACTGTGGGTATTGTAGTCCTGTGTGTCTCCATGGAAAGTAGACCACACAGACAGAGGTATAGAGAACAGACCTTACTGTGGGTATTGTAGTCCTGTATGTCTCCATGGAAAGTGGACCACATAGACAGAGGTATAGAGAACAGACCTTACTGTGGGTATTGTAGTCCTGTGTGTCTCCATGGAAAGTAGACCACATAGACAGAGGTATAGAGAACAGACAGGGAGAACCAAACTGGGCTTAGAGAGAGAGAGAAAGTTCTAGTGCAGCACCTGCCCTACTTTGCTTTGACTCGTGCACCTTAGCTGTCCTGAATCTGTCCAGGGACTGGGGTCTCAGAAAGACCATCCTGTGTGTGTGTGTGTGTGTGTACGTGCGTGTGTGTGCGTGTGTGTGTGAGAGAGCTAGAGAGAGAGAGACAGAGACTGAGAAAATGCTTGGCATTTGAAAGAAAACCGAGAAAGCGTGAGTTTGTGAGAATGCAGCTGTGTATGTGTTTGGCAGAATGTGTAACGATGCACCAATGTCCTCAACACCAGCCTGGTACAGTGGTGCAGGACCACACACACACACACACACACACACACACACACACACACAACTCTGTGTGGGCTGTGCATCAATTAGTGCCACATAACTCTATGTCCTACGTAACAATATGGTAGGGGAGGATCCAGCCAAAGGCTACACACAGCAGAAATAGCATGATCATCTGTAGTCCTACAATCTAGGGTGCGCACACACACACACACACACACACACACACACACACACACACACACACACACACACACACACACACACACACACACACACACACACACACACACACACACACACACGGGTGGCTGGTGGGGAGAATATGGCTGAAGGCTTCTCTTACATAATAGCCATACACCCAGCGACCTGGATGAAGGATGTTTCTGCTAAATCACTTTGAGAGGGCATACGCCATGCGATATGTGTGCTAGTGCAGTTGTGAGTGATAGGCAGTGTGAGTGTGTGCACTCGATTCATTTTAGCAATGGCCTATTTTACAGTTTTACTTCCTCTAGAAACAGTGTGACCTTTGTATTTCTCTATATGAATCTTAAGAATGAAAGGGGGCTCCAGCATGACTCTGTCCGTGTTCTGACTCCGGTTTTAAGGACGCCATTACTAGCTGCTCACCCGTCTCCCTGTAGCCCCAGTGCTTTATGTGCTGCTGTACGGTGGGACACAGGTGACTTAGGGACAAACCCTCCTGACTTAAACCAAGGCATTCTGCTTTGTTCGATACAGGTGAGAGTGTCCATGAGTGTTCAACAGGGCACCAGAATGAAGCTAAGTGAACGGTCTAAGCAGTCCACACTGCCTACTTGGTGTAGGGACTGTTAGTATGAGCTGCTGTATGTGGCGGGGTTATATCACAGGATCTGTACCATGCCAATAGATACTGCAGATTTAAAGCCTTGAAGAAGTGCTCCCATTTTTGTGTCCTTGTTGGATTATATTATTTCGCTACAACCAATGCCAACTTCAAATAAAAGTAAGTTGTTGTGCTAATTAAAAGAAGTGCTAATGCCCAACTTAATGAGATGAACTTTAAGAGAGCAGCAAAGAACACAGCGTTGATAACAGTCTGCTGATGTACAGTCTGTTAGATCAGATGCTTTCAAGGTGCCACGCAAAGTCTTTCTGACTGTTCTCATAAAGCAGAGCAGAGCCATTCAATATGGACTTTCTACATGAGTATTTCATTGTTATCAATTATCTAGGAAAGCTACATGCTACATATTGAATCTAGGGAGAGCCTTTAATTGCATTGCCGATATGAAGCAAATGAGGTCATAAAAAAACTAGTAGACAGGAGCTCGATGGCCTGGGTGACTAGTATTGTTCTATAAACCTATGTCGACCAAGGCTACACCGTGTATTACCTGCTGTTCTATAAACCTATGTCGACCAAGGCTACACCGTGTATTACCTGCTGTTCTATAAACCTATGTCGACCAAGGCTACACCGTGTATTACCTGCTGTTCTATAAACCTATGTCGACCAAGGCTACACCGTGTATTACCTGCTGTTCTATAAACCTATGTCGACCAAGGCTACACCGTGTATTACCTGCTGTTCTATAAACCTATGTCGACCAAGGCTACACCGTGTATTACCTGCTGTTCTATAAACCTATGTCGACCAAGGCTACACCGTGTATTATGTCGACCAAGGCTACACCGTGTATTACCTGCTGCTGGCTGCTATCCAACACAACGTTCACCTGCTATAGACAACAGTTCTAAATGAGGCTAGCACTGAGTTACATTTGTTGTATTTTTCCCTGGTTTGTTTCTCTTTACTGCACTCCAGCTCCTTATGGTCTCTCTCTCTCTCTCTCTCTCTCTCTCTCTCTCTCTCTCTCTCTCTCTCTCTCCTCGTTTGATTCTGAGCTCATCTGGAATTCCCTTGCCTCTCATCGTCTTCACATGTGATGCTTCATCTAATTGCTTTCGCTAAAGGCTTAGATCACACTTTAGTTTGAATTGAGTGTTCCAGAGTAACGAGTTTAAACGTAGGCTACAGGATATGGCATGCAGTGCAGTTAAAATGTGACCAATGCTTTGGCATCTGCTGTCTTCAGAGAATCCACTGTTATTACGCAGAGACACCTTGACCTTTGTCATGGTCATATCCTATCTATGCTTCATATCCACAGCCATGTTTCCTATCCCCACAGGTAAACTGGGCAGCGCAGACACTGAGGTCTTTCAAAAGGGCCAGACTGAAGATTTTTTTGATGACTCAATAAAAGCTATATCGGGAAGCTATTGGAACCATTTTTGTCTGCAATGTCTAAGCACTAACAACTGAACATCACACACACACACACACACACACGTCACTGGTAGAGTCAGGCAAACTGAGCTGAGAGCATCCCGTCTTTTGGTCCAATCACTTTCTGATATGCTTTTAAAGCCTGGTAACCGTGACGACCACCTCAATTTTCTGCTCTTTCACTCGGTCTGTCCTTCTACTTGCTCCACGTAGCCTTATTTGCGCACTCATTTAGCTTGCATACAGTCTGAAAAAGTTTTGTTTAACAATGTCAAACACCAATCATTTAAAGACAGTACACACTGTTCAGCTAGCCTTATTTGACTTCTACTTGCTCCGTAGCCTTGTTTGCGCACTCATTTAGCCTTATTTGCCACTCGTTTAGCTTGCAATGGATTGGCAAAGAGCTGATGTTTGCTTAAATGATGTGATTTGGCAAAATGGACAGTGGCATAAATCACAACATGTGCGGCACTTTTCGACTCTGGGCCAGGTCTTCTGGATAGTAATATGCAAACTATCAACGAAAGGCATTTTCCGAGTTGCACTGCAGGCTATCGCACAGCCGTGACAACACGTTTAAGACAGGGAATATAAACGACATAAACACTTGAATAATCGCAGTAAAAGTGGCAACAGATGTAGACAGTGTAACGAATAACACTAACCTTTCAAGATGAATTGACACCAAAATGTCACTTCAATCAAAGCTTCGAAAGACGGAACGCCTGGCCGGGACGAACATCACCTGTAGCGAGTGCCGCTTCTTCTTCTTCTTCGCTGGCGGTTGGCAAAGCAGTCGAAGGTGCATGACCGTCAACAACCGGACGACTAGCCTAGGGGCTGTCTAGGCTCCGGGTCTGCAGCCTCCCCCCTTCTCCCGATTGCTGTCACCGCGAAGAGCTGACCCCAATTTAGCCACTGACCACCGACCAAAATGTGTGTCTTCCTGTTTTTATAGATGTCTTCATCATTATTAGTAGTATTATTATTATCATTATTATTATTATTATCATTGTTATTATTATTATTATTATTCTTAGTGATGATTGTTTTTTCTGAGAAGCCCACACGTGTCGTGAAAGAACTCCAATATTGACCTGGGGCAAACAGCGCTCAAGAGGACACGAGGGGAAGCCTCTTTTTTTTTGTGATATCTGGGTATACGAGACCCGGTCATTTTAAATTGCACCCCCGGTCCAGCAGGTGGCCACCTTATCGATACCAAAACCATTTCTGAGAAATTCTTTTGAGGGGGGGTGAGCGCCTGAAAAGGTGTTTGAAATGGACCTCTTTAGCGTTTGGAGGGATAGGACGTTTCAGACCATCGTTTGTTGAGATTTGGGGGGGCTTTTCATCACAGGAGAACGAGTGTGAAATCGAGTTTGGATTTGATCTATAAGGAAAGGAAGCACTTTTGGGGGAAGTCTTTGTTGCCTATTTGCAAGTTATATTTGTCAAAAGAAATCTTCAAATACTATGTTTCCTCTATCATTTCACAAGTGCATCACAGACCAAATGTCTTTCTCACCTAAAACCTAACCCTAACCCAAACCGCGATACCATGACACATTTGCATAATACATCAACCATCCCATAATCATTTTGGGGAGGAAAAAAAATGAAAAAAGAAAGAGAATACAATTGATATTCATGGACTTTTTTTTCTCATTCTTTGACAGTTTCAAAGCCATGACGTCACAGTTTGCGTCGTGACGTCAGCGCCTGCGCGATGACGTCATCGATTTCCCTCCAGAAAAACTGGGGGCGCAGCCCCCCTATGACTACAGAGAAAGCACGTCGGGGACGCGTGAACACTCGTTATTAACTGATCATACTACTTGAACAAGGATGCTGCACTGTAATAACTGCAATCACAATCCTGGTCATTGTACAAAGCCTAGTCTAGGAATGGACTTCACCGGTGCAGCTGACACTTGACTCTTGATCCTCACAGCTGTACACATGCTACCTAACTCTGTGTGTGTGTGTGTGTTAGAGAGAGAGAGAGACCGAGACGTTTGCTTTGCTTGGGAAAAAAAACACTTATTATTGCCAACTTTTACAGAACCAGAAGAAAAAACACGCTGAACGGGAGAACCAAACACTATACTACTCGCACAAACAGAACCTGCAACACACACACACACACACACACACACACATACCTACTTAACCCTCCTTTTGGGACATATGACTGGACACTTTGCGGGGACACCCCTTTGTAGATGGTTTAGAGAAATACTAACAACTGCAATGTATTACTAGACAAGCATATATGTTGAAAATCACTTCAGATTTGAGATAAAAGCATTTTTAAACAACCTGACTTTTTACATGCAGTTTGGGGACATGTATTTTATAAGCCACTTTTGGGGTCATTGCTAATGCTAAAGCTAATACACACACACACACTCTCAAATAAACTACATTTTGGGACTTTGTGAATTCCATTAGGGGACATCTGCATTACATTAATTAACACTAGAACAGCTTTTCTGTTAAACTTTACCAGTGATTGCTCTTAAAAGGAACACCACCAAAACAAATATGGTGATCCACCACTAATGTTTTAAAAGTTCAACTATTATTCAATGGAAAATGGAACTCCACTCATAGATGGATGAATGACTGACCTCTGAACATCTGTTTGGAAAAGGCAAAACAAATACTGATATGTAAAGAAAGACAATGTTGTCATAAAAGTTTGTTAATGATGATGGAAATTTCAAGCCAGAAAGTGCTTTAAGTCATATCAGAATCAATGGGAATTATTTGCAAGCATGATCATGATGTTCAGGAGTGTGACTTTAAGGTATTATACTGTATTTTGCTGTTTATGCGATGCCACTGTTCCCCATTGGCCTGCTGCCAGCACCACATTAACCTTTTTATGTCAGTTCAGAATAAAATTAACTACTGAGCTAATCTGGGGTTAGGGTTAGGGTTTAAATTGTTTTGTCAACAGAGGCATGGTGTTTAAATAGCTACCTACTCTTATATTGTCATGTTTTTCCCTGGCCAAGGATAGCCCTGCTTAGCCCAGTATTGGGAATGTCACAATTAAACACCTGTTGGGTTTGAACATCACATAACTTTAAAGAAAAAAAAAAACATTCCACTTCCTTTTTATAAAGTTTCACATTTAATGGCTGATGATCAGAAGGCATGCTTCATTCAACTTGACGATCAACACTAGATTTTTCTCAGAAACAAAACGGCACAAATGTATTTTCTCAGTGACAAATTTATGTTTCTGTTTAGGCATTCAAAGACACAAACAGCCCTCCCATACAGACACAATTTGTGACCCAATTTAGCAAATAGCAATCACATTGGTCTACCTTCACTTCTTAAAACAAGCCTAACAGTAAATACCAACAACATTGGCAAATGTAGGAAGAAATTGCATACACATGCGCCAGACAACATCAATATTTGGGATATATAAAGGGTATTGGAGTGCAGTGATGTTTTTATAGTGTAATTGTGGCTTGACATTTTTTGTTTTTCATACAAACCTCTGCAGAGCCAAAAATATCCAAAAGGACAGCTCTCACCCTAGCTCTGGTCTGTTTGCCCTGCTGCCCTCCGGGAGGCGCTACAGGTGCCTCAAGACCAGAACAAACAGATTTAAAAACAGCTTCTTCCCCCAGGCAATAACCCTGCTGAACTCAAATTTGTAACCCCTGTGCAATAGTCATATAGGTATATTTATTTAATTCCCAATACCTGTTAATTCCGTGCAATACCTGTATACGTATTTTTCAGCTGTGAATTTCATACATAGATTTAGATATTTTCTTACTGCAATGTACATAGACATGTGGATATATTTTTATCGGGACTACGTACCCATCTTATCTTATCTTATTTTATACTTTTATTTATTTTATTTTATCTTATCTTATTCCTGTTTTAATCTGTACTGCACTGTTTGGTGGTTGCTTAATCTCATTGTACCTGTGTATAATGACAATAAAGGCATTCAAATTCAAATTCAAATTCAAACTGCAGTCTATTCAATTCATAAACGGTTCGAAAGGACATTAGGCCACTAGTTTAGCAAATCTATTATCAAAATGTTAGGCCCTATAAATTATTATACGATATATAATTATTTTGTAAATAGACAAATTCCCTACCAAATCACAAACTAGGCTTTTGACATAGGCTCGTTCCGTGTTGTTTCTCGTGGGGAAATTGGCGCAAAGTAGACGTAGCACTTGTTTGAGTGTGATACCCATACTTGAGCTGCTTCTTGACAGCAAACACAATCTTCCTACTACGTCACCTTCACCACGATTTTCCCAGCAAAATCAACCTGCTCCTTCCCAATTGAAAAGCTCATAGGCTTCCCAGCAATCATGAGCACTAGACAAAATAATTCAGCCTTATTTTCTAATGTCTTAGCGTGTTATATAAAATATCATATAACTAAAAAAACAAATTTTATCATTACAACATCACTGTTGCCAGTCATGGCATTGTTGGAGCAAAACCATTGCTGTTCAGTTTACACAGCAATGTTTAAAATAATCAAATTTAAGATATAATTTGGGAAAAGGTTGTCATGAGTAGTATTATGGCATAGTAAAAATAGAACTGTTAAACAAACCAACCAGCCCGGATTACATAAAAAATACACTTCACACTGATAAGAATTAATATATTCTGACAAATTTGCAATTGATCATTAGATTACCTTCATGAAACAAGAATAGAACAACTTTTAAATAACCAGTCAAATACTGACATACACTGCTCAAAAAAATTAAAGGAACACTTTTAAATCAGAGTATTGCATCAAGTCAATTAAACTTCTGGGATATTGAGCTGGTCAGTTAAGTAGCAGAGGGGGTTGTTAATCAGTTTCAGCTGCTTTGGTGTTAATGAAATTAACAACAGGTGCACTAGAGGGGCAACAATGAGACGACCCCCAAAACAGGAATGGTTTTCCTGGTGGAGGCCACTGAAATTTTTTCACTCCTTATTTTTTCTGACTGTTTTTCACTAGTTTTGCATTTGGCTAGGGTCAGTGTCACTACTGGTAGCATGAGGCGATACCTGGACTATACAGAGGTTGCACAGGCAGTCCAACTCCTGCAGGCTGGAACATCAATACGTGCCATTGTCAGAAGGTTTGCTGTGTCTCCCAGCACAGTCTCAAAAGCATGGAGATTCCAGGAGATAGGCAGTTACTCTAGGAGAGCTGGACAGGGCCGTAGAAGGTCCTTAACCCATCAACACCACTGGTATTTGCTCCTTTGTGCAAGGAAGAACAGGATGAGCACTGCCAGAGCCCTACAAAATGACCTCCAGCAGGCCACTGGTGTGAATGTCTCTGACCAAACAATCAGAAACAGACTTCATGAGGGTGGCCTGAGGGCCTGACGTCCTCTAGTGGGCCCTGTGCTTACTGCCCAGCACCATGGAGCTCAATTGGCATTTGCCATAGAATACCAGAATTGGACGGTGAGAGCAAGTTCACCCTGAGCACATGTGGCAGACGTGAAAGGGTCTGGAGAAACCGTGAAGAACGTTATGCTGCCTGTAACGTCGTTCAGCATGACCGGTTTGGTGGTGGGTCAGTGATGGTGTGAAGAGGCATTTCCATGGAGGGACGCACAGACCTCTACAGGCTAGACAACGGCACCCTGACTGCTATTAGGTATTGTGATGAAATCCTTGGACCCATTGTCAGACCCTACGCTGGTTCAGTGGGTCCTGGGTTCGTCCTGGTGCACGACAATGCCCGGCCTCATGTGGCGAGAGTATGCAGGCAGTTCCTGGAGGATAAAGGAATTGATACCATTGACTGGCCCCCACGCTCGCCTGACCTAAATCCAATAGAACACCTCTGGGACATTATGTTTCGGTGCATCCGACGCTGCCAAGTTGCACCTCAGACTGTCCAGGAGCTCAGTGATGCCCTGGTCCACATCTGGCTGGAGATACCCTTGGAGACCATCCGTTGTCTCATTAGGAGCATGCCCCGATGTTGTCAGGCATGCATACACGCACGTGGGGGCAATACACAGTACCATGTTGAGTTGCTGCAATGGAATTTCAGCAAAATGGACTAGTCGTTGATCATTTTCATTTCCATCAAACAATGTGGCATCCTTTCGTTCCTAACAGATTACCCAGTCCATATCAGTGTAGATATCCAGCATGATTTTTTCCCCCTTTGAGATCTGATGTGTTTTCAAAGTGTTCCTTTAATTCTTTTGAGCAGTGTAGTTACATATTTGTGTCATGTCTTAACTAAATAAAACCAGGGGACAGAACAGATGACAAAATTATGGTGTGGTAAAACTGAACCACCAATCCATTTAGGAAGACGACTTTCTTTAGTGTGGTGATTCTGTTCCTTACAAAATTCTTTACGCCAGTCCACGTTCTATCTCTAAGGTGAAATGGTTCTGCTTGGAGACAACGAAGACAGTAGCTTTTTTGGGGCACCCGTGCCTGGATAAATCTGATCATGTGTCGCTCAACTGCCTTGACCTCAGCATCTTCCCACTTACGCTTGGGCTTGTTAGCAGAGCCTGTGAAGACATTAAATAATACACCTCTTTAGACAAGGGATATATTGACAATTGGATCAAGAAATTGTGCTGACAAGCATATTTCAGACATTCTTTACTTGGAAGCCCAGTTTGAACATGAGATGATTGTTTTTATGGGGGGGGCTTCGATCATCATCATCTCATTCTCTTCATCACTCAGAGGCACATGATGAAGCTAGACAAAACAGAGTGCTTACTCTGATTTCCATTGTAGACTTTGTTAACTCTTTCAAAATTAGTCATATGAATGTTCTATTAGTTCTTGTTCAATTGAGACGTTTGAGTGTAGCACCTCAGAAATACAAGCGTTTTCTAGACAAAATAATGATATGGTCTTAGTGTGTCATACAATCAAACAAAAAAACTACACTGTCTACCTCTAAAGGGGAAATTAAATGCTCAAATAAGGTCAAGATGCTGTTTTGTGTACATATATAACATTTTGTGCTCTTAAAATGTTTTAAAAAAGTCAGAGGATAACAATATTAATATAATATACAAATAGCTCGTATGCCTCCGAAAGAAAGGGCGCTGCCATTTTGAAATGACGTATGAGCCCTACGTCATTCGCATGATTGCAGTTCATACTGGTAATGTATTTACGTAGCATTTTAACCCACACGCAAAGCAAAGACTGGCCATTTGTCTTCAAAACGTATGTAACATGAAACACAAACTAGACAGGACATTAGAGCATATTCTTGTAAATCCTACTGCATACTCATATGATCCAAGACGACAACCTGGAACCATAACTAACCCTAGCGAAAGTTGCAACAATGTGGAGGATAACGATAAAGGTGCGGTACCGGGCAGGAACTACTGGATAACTGCTAGTGGTGTTGCTGTGGAAACTGCAGGTGTATGCCGACTGTTATCGAGTCCAAATGCTGCCATGAAGCACATTTAGACGTTACATTTTAAAACGTATTATAGCCTAAATAGTCAATTCCAAATGCTTCTCACAGTTACAAACATTTCATTTGCACCAAGCAACTATAAGCAAAATTGTGGAAAAATATAATATAGGTTTTACTAGTGTATGAAAACTAAGTTTAGTCCCCTGTTTTACGCCATAAATGCCAAATGGTTTGACCAACTATAAAGCCAAGCCAATCAGGTTACTTTATGACAGGGTTGCTCAGTTTACAACTTGTCACTTGAAGTTGTTGCTAACTTAATAGCTTTAAGTAGCCTAACCCTATGAGACAAAAACTTAAATGTTAGCAAGAAAACAATATATTAATTCAAATTGATGACTACATAAAAATGAAACTGTCTGAAGTCATCATCCAAGTGTAACGTTCTATCATTGCCCAATGTTGAATAGTAACAGCTGTTTCGCATGATGACCCGTTTGGGGCGTTATTAAGCAGATTGATATTATGAGTCAGTTAATATACAATGCTGATGTAAGATTTTCAAATACATTTTATAAATTATCTATTTAGAAATAGTTGTGTTCAGCCATAAACCATTCATAACATTGAGATCGAACTTATACTGAACATTACTGATATTACTGCTGAATATCATTGGACAGCAGTTAGTTAGCACGGCAGCCAGCAACATAACTTGTGCGAACTTGAGCTAGGACACCAACACTTGCCTTGCCTGTTTTGATTAGACTAGTTTGCTGACTAGACAGGGAAATGTTTTTGCGCACAAACGGTCCAATGTGTGCCTCTAACAAGATTGCTGCACTGTCACAATATGGTGATGGCACCTCTAATATCAGCATATTTTTTCCGTTTATCAGGGCGGTCTTAACCATGTGAAATGACAAAAACACTGGGCAACAATTACTTTGAGTTTGACTAACAAGAGGCGCAAGCAAATGGGAACAATGCCAAACTAGAGCAACAAACTTAGGAACAGGACCTGTGGTTAAGAAGACAATGAATGATAGAGAAAAGAACTGTAGATGAAAACGTCCATCTTAAATAAAAACGTAGGCCTATAATCTCCAAGTTTAACGTTCTATCATTGCCCAATGTTGAATAGTAACGGCTGTTTTGCATGATGACCCGTTTGGGGCGTTATTAAGCAGATTGATATTATGAGTCAGTTAATATACAACGCTGATGTAAGATTTTAAATACATTTTATAAATTAAGTGGATATTAAGTGATGTTGAGTCGATAGGTTTCTGTTTTGGTCTGAGGGTTTCTCTCTGGCCCGATTGGTTTGGTTGCTATTTAAAAACACGTGAAAACATATTGGGCGAACAAAATGGTATATTGATAAAAAATAAAAAAAGGATAAAAAAAAATCTTGCGTCTACAATTAAGCTTACAAATTGATCGAAAGTCAACCTGCTGGTTTATAGATTTTCTTAATGTCTTGCTAAGAAAACAGCGTATTATAGCTATAGGCCTTATTAGTATTAACTTTGTCTGGTTTAGAGAGGCATGAAAGTTCCTGCTGCACGGAGAGAAGTGCTTGTTGCACAGACTGTCAGATACTTTCTCACAACTTTAGAAGAAGTACTAAATAGACTACTAGAAATAATTTATAATAATACAATTACACAACTTTGCTACATCGAGGGCCTAATGTTAGATGCGTCGTACTCGTTAGATTTAACTTGACAGAAACGCCGTCCAATAGCGTTGTCAAAACCACTCAAACACTTGAGGGGCATGCAAAACTGGAGAGCTAGATGCAGCCTTTGTTCTGGCAAATAATAACCAAATTCTGTCAGACTGACAATTTTTGTTTACAAAATGTATAAACATTTATTTAATATAAAAAAAATAACGTGAACTTGGGCCTGTGGTTTTCCTAGTATATGAGCCCAACTCCGCTGTGCACGCGCGTATGCGGTTATGTGGTTATGCGGTAACCGCCTCAGCCCTAAGCGCGACAACTCAAAAATGTATGGTACTGCCTCTGGTTTAAGCTTTGCTGTCTTGGTCTGTACTAATCTCCCTAAATATCTACATTGATGCTCGAAGATATAGTTTGAGTTTTGGAAATAATCACTACAAGTCTACATACAGTACACAAAATCCAATGGCAACGGGAGGACTGGCAGGCTTTGCTGTGGCAATGTATGCTAGTGAACACCTTGGGTATTATTAATTATTACACCCTGGGGCAATGCAATGTGTTCCAACCCCCTTCTTTGTTTC
>JAPMUY010001489.1:0-18227 GCA_026901105.3 Galaxias olidus
TCCTGAGAGAAAGGGCGCATGTTTAAGTGTACTCTCTTCTTTGAAAAGGATGTGTTTTTCGCACTTTTTTCTAAGTTTTTTTCCCGAATTTCTGCTTGCCCTGCACGAAATATAGGTCCAATTGGGTTGATTGACCCCTCCTTCTTTTCATCTGTTCAAGGGGGATATGGCAGTATTAAATTCGACAGTCTCTGACCTTCCTGAGAGAAAGGGCGCATGTTTAAGTGTACTCTCCTCTTAGAAAAAAGTGCGAAAAACACATCATTTTCAAAGTTTTTTTCCCGAATTTCTGCTTGCCCTGCACGAACCTCCTTCTTTTCATCTGAGTACTTACTCTCTTAACTTTTTCTGTTTGCCCTGAGAGAAAGGTCAGAGACTTGGGTTCTCTTTTCATCTGAATGTCGAAATATAGGTCCAATTGGGTTGATTGACCCCTCCTTCTTTTCATCTGTTCAAGGGGGATATGGCAGTATTAAATTCGACAGTCTCTGACCTTCCTGAGAGAAAGGGCGCATGTTTAAGTGTACTCTCCTCTTTGAAAATGATGTGTTTTTCGCACTTTTTTCTAAGTTTTTTTCCCGAATTTCTGCTTGCCCTGCACGAAATATAGGTCCAATTGGGTTGATTGACCCCTCCTTCTTTTCATCTGTTCAAGGGGGATATGGCAGTATTAAATTCGACAGTCTCTGACCTTCCTGAGAGAAAGGGCGCATGTTTAAGTGTACTCTCCTCTTTGAAAATGATGTGTTTTTCGCACTTTTTTCAAAGTTTTTTTCCCGAATTTCTGCTTGCCCTGCACGAAATATAGGTCCAATTGGGTTGATTGACCCCTCCTTCTTTTCATCTGTTCAAGGGGGATATGGCAGTATTAAATTCGACAGTCTCTGACCTTCCTGAGAGAAAGGGCGCATGTTTAAGTGTACTCTCCTCTTTGAAAATGATGTGTTTTTCGCACTTTTTTCTAAGTTTTTTTCCCGAATTTCTGCTTGCCCTGCACGAAATATAGGTCCAATTGGGTTGATTGACCCCTCCTTCTTTTCATCTGTTCAAGGGGGATATGGCAGTATTAAATTCGACAGTCTCTGACCTTCCTGAGAGAAAGGGCGCATGTTTAAGTGTACTCTCCTCTTTGAAAAGGATGTGTTTTTCGCACTTTTTTCAAAGTTTTTTTCCCGAATTTCTGCTTGCCCTGCACGAAATATAGGTCCAATTGGGTTGATTGACCCCTCCTTCTTTTCATCTGTTCAAGGGGGATATGGCAGTATTTAATTCGACAGTCTCTGACCTTCCTGAGAGAAAGGGCGCATGTTTAAGTGTACTCTCCTCTTTGAAAATGATGTGTTTTTCGCACTTTTTTCTAAGTTTTTTTCCCGAATTTCTGCTTGCCCTGCACGAAATATAGGTCCAATTGGGTTGATTGACCCCTCCTTCTTTTCATCTGTTCAAGGGGGATATGGCAGTATTAAATTCGACAGTCTCTGACCTTCCTGAGAGAAAGGGCGCATGTTTAAGTGTACTCTCCTCTTTGAAAATGATGTGTTTTTCGCACTTTTTTCAAAGTTTTTTTCCCGAATTTCTGCTTGCCCTGCACGAAATATAGGTCCAATTGGGTTGATTGACCCCTCCTTCTTTTCATCTGTTCAAGGGGGATATGGCAGTATTAAATTCGACAGTCTCTGATTCCTGAGAGAAAGGGCGCATGTTTAAGTGTTTGAAAAGTTGCACTTTTTTTCTCTCTTTGTTTCCCGAATTTCTGCTTGCCCTGCACGAAATATAGGTCCAATTGGGTTGATTGACCCCTCCTTCTTTTCATCTGTTCAAGGGGGATATGGCAGTATTAAATTCGACAGTCTCTGACCTTCCTGAGAGAAAGGGCGCATGTTTAAGTGTACTCTCCTCTTTGAAAAGGATGTGTTTTTCGCACTTTTTTCTCTGTTTTTTTCCCGAATTTCTGCTTGCCCTGCACGAAATATAGGTCCAATTGGGTTGATTGACCCCTCCTTCTTTTCATCTGTTCAAGGGGGATATGGCAGTATTAAATTCGACAGTCTCTGACCTTCCTGAGAGAAAGGGCGCATGTTTAAGTGTACTCTCCTCTTTGAAAATGATGTGTTTTTCGCACTTTTTTCAAAGTTTTTTTCCCGAATTTCTGCTTGCCCTGCACGAAATATAGGTCCAATTGGGTTGATTGACCCCTCCTTCTTTTCATCTGTTCAAGGGGGATATGGCAGTATTAAATTCGACAGTCTCTGACCTTCCTGAGAGAAAGGGCGCATGTTTAAGTGTACTCTCCTCTTTGAAAATGATGTGTTTTTCGCTATTTTTTCAAAGTTTTTTTCCCGAATTTCTGCTTGCCCTGCACGAAATATAGGTCCAATTGGGTTGATTGACCCCTCCTTCTTTTCATCTGTTCAAGGGGGATATGGCAGTATTAAATTCGACAGTCTCTGACCTTCCTGAGAGAAAGGGCGCATGTTTAAGTGTACTCTCCTCTTTGAAAAGGTCCAATTGGGTTGATTGACCCCTCCTTCTTTTCATCTGATGTGTTTTTCGCACTTTTTTCAGTTTTTTTCCCGAATTTCTGCTTGCCCTGCACGAAATATAGGTCCAATTGGGTTGATTGACCCCTCCTTCTTTTCATCTGTTCAAGGGGGATATGGCAGTATTAAATTCGACAGTCTCTGACCTTCCTGAGAGAAAGGGCGCATGTTTAAGTGTACTCTCCTCTTTGAAAATGATGTGTTTTTCGCACTTTTTTCAAAGTTTTTTTCCCGAATTTCTGCTTGCCCTGCACGAAATATAGGTCCAATTGGGTTGATTGACCCCTCCTTCTTTTCATCTGTTCAAGGGGGATATGGCAGTATTTAATTCGACAGTCTCTGACCTTCCTGAGAGAAAGGGCGCATGTTTAAGTGTACTCTCCTCTTTGAAAATGATGTGTTTTTCGCACTTTTTTCTAAGTTTTTTTCCCGAATTTCTGCTTGCCCTGCACGAAATATAGGTCCAATTGGGTTGATTGACCCCTCCTTCTTTTCATCTGTTCAAGGGGGATATGGCAGTATTAAATTCGACAGTCTCTGACCTTCCTGAGAGAAAGGGCGCATGTTTAAGTGTACTCTCCTCTTTGAAAATGATGTGTTTTTCGCACTTTTTTCAAAGTTTTTTTCCCGAATTTCTGCTTGCCCTGCACGAAATATAGGTCCAATTGGGTTGATTGACCCCTCCTTCTTTTCATCTGTTCAAGGGGGATATGGCAGTATTTAATTCGACAGTCTCTGACCTTCCTGAGAGAAAGGGCGCATGTTTAAGTGTACTCTCCTCTTTGAAAATGATGTGTTTTTCGCACTTTTTTCTAAGTTTTTTTCCCGAATTTCTGCTTGCCCTGCACGAAATATAGGTCCAATTGGGTTGATTGACCCCTCCTTCTTTTCATCTGTTCAAGGGGGATATGGCAGTATTTAATTCGACAGTCTCTGACCTTCCTGAGAGAAAGGGCGCATGTTTAAGTGTACTCTCCTCTTTGAAAATGATGTGTTTTTCGCACTTTTTTCTAAGTTTTTTTCCCGAATTTCTGCTTGCCCTGCACGAAATATATAGGTCCAATTGGGTTGATTGACCCCTCCTTCTTTTCATCTGTTCAAGGGGGATATGGCAGTATTAAATTCGACAGTCTCTGACCTTCCTGAGAGAAAGGGCGCATGTTTAAGTGTACTCTCCTCTTTGAAAATGATGTGTTTTTCGCACTTTTTTCTAAGTTTTTTTCCCGAATTTCTGCTTGCCCTGCACGAAATATAGGTCCAATTGGGTTGATTGACCCCTCCTTCTTTTCATCTGTTCAAGGGGGATATGGCAGTATTAAATTCGACAGTCTCTGACCTTCCTGAGAGAAAGGGCGCATGTTTAAGTGTACTCTCCTCTTTGAAAATGATGTGTTTTTCGCACTTTTTTCTAAGTTTTTTTCCCGAATTTCTGCTTGCCCTGCACGAAATATAGGTCCAATTGGGTTGATTGACCCCTCCTTCTTTTCATCTGTTCAAGGGGGATATGGCAGTATTTAATTCGACAGTCTCTGACCTTCCTGAGAGAAAGGCGCATGTTTAAGTGTACTCTCCTCTTTGAAAATGATGTGTTTTTCGCACTTTTTTCTAAGTTTTTTTCCCGAATTTCTGCTTGCCCTGCACGAAATATAGGTCCAATTGGGTTGATTGACCCCTCCTTCTTTTCATCTGTTCAAGGGGGATATGGCAGTATTAAATTCGACAGTCTCTGACCTTCCTGAGAGAAAGGGCGCATGTTTAAGTGTACTCTCCTCTTTGAAAAGGATGTGTTTTTCGCAATTTTCTCTCTGTTTTTTCCCCGAATTTCTGCTTGCCCTGCACGAAATATAGGTCCAATTGGGTTGATTGACCCCTCCTTCTTTTCATCTGTTCAAGGGGGATATGGCAGTATTAAATTCGACAGTCTCTGACCTTCCTGAGAGAAAGGGCGCATGTTTTTTTCGCACTTTTTTCTCAGTTTTTTTCCCGAATTTCTGCTTGCCCTGCACGAAATATAGGTCCAATTGGGTTGATTGACCCCTCCTTCTTTTCATCTGTTCAAGGGGGATATGGCAGTATTAAATTCGACAGTCTCTGACCTTCCTGAGAGAAAGGGCGCATGTTTAAGTGTACTCTCCTCTTTGAAAATGATGTGTTTTTCGCACTTTTTTCTCTGTTTATTTCCCGAATTTCTGCTTGCCCTGCACGAAATATAGGTCCAATTGGGTTGATTGACCCCTCCTTCTTTTCATCTGTTCAAGGGGGATATGGCAGTATTAAATTCGACAGTCTCTGACCTTCCTGAGAGAAAGGGCGCATGTTTAAGTGTACTCTCCTCTTTGAAAATGATGTGTTTTTCGCACTTTTTTCTAAGTTTTTTTCCCGAATTTCTGCTTGCCCTGCACGAAATATAGGTCCAATTGGGTTGATTGACCCCTCCTTCTTTTCATCTGTTCAAGGGGGATATGGCAGTATTTAATTCGACAGTCTCTGACCTTCCTGAGAGAAAGGGCGCATGTTTAAGTGTACTCTCCTCTTTGAAAATTGTGTTTTTCGCACTTTTTTCTAAGTTTTTTTCCCGAATTTCTGCTTGCCCTGCACGAAATATAGGTCCAATTGGGTTGATTGACCCCTCCTTCTTTTCATCTGTTCAAGGGGGATATGGCAGTATTAAATTCGACAGTCTCTGACCTTCCTGAGAGAAAGGGCGCATGTTTAAGTGTACTCTCCTCTTTGAAAATGATGTGTTTTTCGCACTTTTTTCTAAGTTTTTTTCCCGAATTTCTGCTTGCCCTGCACGAAATATAGGTCCAATTGGGTTGATTGACCCCTCCTTCTTTTCATCTGTTCAAGGGGGATATGGCAGTATTAAATTCGACAGTCTCTGACCTTCCTGAGAGAAAGGGCGCATGTTTAAGTGTACTCTCCTCTTTGAAAATGATGTGTTTTTCGCACTTTTTTCTAAGTTTTTTTCCCGAATTTCTGCTTGCCCTGCACGAAATATAGGTCCAATTGGGTTGATTGACCCCTCCTTCTTTTCATCTGTTCAAGGGGGATATGGCAGTATTAAATTCGACAGTCTCTGACCTTCCTGAGAGAAAGGGCGCATGTTTAAGTGTACTCTCCTCTTTGAAAATGATGTGTTTTTCGCACTTTTTTCTAAGTTTTTTTCCCGAATTTCTGCTTGCCCTGCACGAAATATAGGTCCAATTGGGTTGATTGACCCCTCCTTCTTTTCATCTGTTCAAGGGGGATATGGCAGTATTAAATTCGACAGTCTCTGACCTTCCTGAGAGAAAGGGCGCATGTTTAAGTGTACTCTCCTCTTTGAAAATGATGTGTTTTTCGCACTTTTTTCTAAGTTTTTTTCCCGAATTTCTGCTTGCCCTGCACGAAATATAGGTCCAATTGGGTTGATTGACCCCTCCTTCTTTTCATCTGTTCAAGGGGGATATGGCAGTATTTAATTCGACAGTCTCTGACCTTCCTGAGAGAAAGGGCGCATGTTTAAGTGTACTCTCCTCTTTGAAAATGATGTGTTTTTCGCACTTTTTTCTAAGTTTTTTTCCCGAATTTCTGCTTGCCCTGCACGAAATATAGGTCCAATTGGGTTGATTGACCCCTCCTTCTTTTCATCTGTTCAAGGGGGATATGGCAGTATTTAATTCGACAGTCTCTGACCTTCCTGAGAGAAAGGGCGACCCCTCCTTCTTTTCATGTTTAAGTGTCTCTGACCTTCCTGAGAGAAAGGGCGCATGTTTAAGTGTACTCTCCTCTTTGAAAATGATGTGTTTTTCGCACTTTTTTCTAAGTTTTTTTCCCGAATTTCTGCTTGCCCTGCACGAAATATAGGTCCAATTGGGTTGATTGACCCCTCCTTCTTTTCATCTGTTCAAGGGGGATATGGCAGTATTAAATTCGACAGTCTCTGACTCCTGAGAGAAAGGGCGCATGTTTAAGTGTACTCTCCTCTTTGAAAATGATGTGTTTTTCGCACTTTTTTCTAAGTTTTTTTCCCGAATTTCTGCTTGCCCTGCACGAAATATAGGTCCAATTGGGTTGATTGACCCCTCCTTCTTTTCATCTGTTCAAGGGGGATATGGCAGTATTAAATTCGACAGTCTCTGACCTTCCTGAGAGAAAGGGCGCATGTTTAAGTGTACTCTCCTCTTTGAAAATGATGTGTTTTTCGCACTTTTTTCTAAGTTTTTTTCCCGAATTTCTGCTTGCCCTGCACGAAATATAGGTCCAATTGGGTTGATTGACCCCTCCTTCTTTTCATCTGTTCAAGGGGGATATGGCAGTATTAAATTCGACAGTCTCTGACCTTCCTGAGAGAAAGGGCGCATGTTTAAGTGTACTCTCTTCTTTGAAAAGGATGTGTTTTTCGCACTTTTTTCTAAGTTTTTCCCCCGAATTTCTGCTTGCCCTGCACGAAATATAGGTCCAATTGGGTTGATTGACCCCTCCTTCTTTTCATCTGTTCAAGGGGGATATGGCAGTATTTAATTCGACAGTCTCTGACCTTCCTGAGAGAAAGGGCGCATGTTTAAGTGTACTCTCCTCTTTGAAAATGATGTGTTTTTCGCACTTTTTTCTAAGTTTTTTTCCCGAATTTCTGCTTGCCCTGCACGAAATATAGGTCCAATTGGGTTGATTGACCCCTCCTTCTTTTCATCTGTTCAAGGGGGATATGGCAGTATTAAATTCGACAGTCTCTGACCTTCCTGAGAGAAAGGGCGCATGTTTAAGTGTACTCTCCTCTTTGAAAATGATGTGTTTTTCGCACTTTTTTCTAAGTTTTTTTCCCGAATTTCTGCTTGCCCTGCACGAAATATAGGTCCAATTGGGTTGATTGACCCCTCCTTCTTTTCATCTGTTCAAGGGGGATATGGCAGTATTAAATTCGACAGTCTCTGACCTTCCTGAGAAAAAGGGCGCATGTTTAAGTGTACTCTCCTCTTTGAAAATTGATGTGTTTTTCGCACTTTTTTCTCTGTTTTTTTCCCGAATTTCTGCTTGCCCTGCACGAAATATAGGTCCAATTGGGTTGATTGACCCCTCCTTCTTTTCATCTGTTCAAGGGGGATATGGCAGTATTAAATTCGACAGTCTCTGACCTTCCTGAGAGAAAGGGCGCATGTTTAAGTGTACTCTCCTCTTTGAAAATGATGTGTTTTTCGCACTTTTTTCTCTGTTTTTTTCCCGAATTTCTGCTTGCCCTGCACGAAATATAGGTCCAATTGGGTTGATTGACCCCTCCTTCTTTTCATCTGTTCAAGGGGGATATGGCAGTATTTAATTCGACAGTCTCTGACCTTCCTGAGAGAAAGGGCGCATGTTTAAGTGTACTCTCCTCTTTGAAAATGATGTGTTTTTCGCACTTTTTTCTCTTTTTTTCCCGAATTTCTGCTTGCCCTGCACGAATAATAGGTCCAATTGGGTTGATTGACCCCTCCTTCTTTTCATCTGTTCAAGGGGGATATGGCAGTATTAAATTCGACAGTCTCTGACCTTCCTGAGAGAAAGGGCGCATGTTTAAGTGTACTCTCCTCTTTGAAAATGATGTGTTTTTCGCACTTTTTTCTCTGTTTTTTTCCCGAATTTCTGCTTGCCCTGCACGAAATATAGGTCCAATTGGGTTGATTGACCCCTCCTTCTTTTCATCTGTTCAAGGGGGATATGGCAGTATTAAATTCGACAGTCTCTGACCTTCCTGAGAGAAAGGGCGCATGTTTAAGTGTACTCTCCTCTTTGAAAATGATGTGTTTTTCGCACTTTTTTCTAAGTTTTTTTCCCGAATTTCTGCTTGCCCTGCACGAAATATAGGTCCAATTGGGTTGATTGACCCCTCCTTCTTTTCATCTGTTCAAGGGGGATATGGCAGTATTAAATTCGACAGTCTCTGACCTTCCTGAGAGAAAGGGCGCATGTTTAAGTGTACTCTCCTCTTTGAAAATGATGTGTTTTTCGCACTTTTTTCTAAGTTTTTTTCCCGAATTTCTGCTTGCCCTGCACGAAATATAGGTCCAATTGGGTTGATTGACCCCTCCTTCTTTTCATCTGTTCAAGGGGGATATGGCAGTATTAAATTCGACAGTCTCTGACCTTCCTGAGAGAAAGGGCGCATGTTTAAGTGTACTCTCCTCTTTGAAAATGATGTGTTTTTCGCACTTTTTTCTCTGTTTTTTTCCCGAATTTCTGCTTGCCCTGCACGAAATATAGGTCCAATTGGGTTGATTGACCCCTCCTTCTTTTCATCTGTTCAAGGGGGATATGGCAGTATTTAATTCGACAGTCTCTGACCTTCCTGAGAGAAAGGGCGCATGTTTAAGTGTACTCTCCTCTTTGAAAATGATGTGTTTTTCGCACTTTTTTCTAAGTTTTTTTCCCGAATTTCTGCTTGCCCTGCACGAAATATAGGTCCAATTGGGTTGATTGACCCCTCCTTCTTTTCATCTGTTCAAGGGGGATATGGCAGTATTAAATTCGACAGTCTCTGACCTTCCTGAGAGAAAGGGCGCATGTTTAAGTGTACTCTCCTCTTTGAAAATGATGTGTTTTTCGCACTTTTTTTTCTAAGTTTTTTTCCCGAATTTCTGCTTGCCCTGCACGAAATATAGGTCCAATTGGGTTGATTGACCCCTCCTTCTTTTCATCTGTTCAAGGGGGATATGGCAGTATTAAATTCGACAGTCTCTGACCTTCCTGAGAGAAAGGGCGCATGTTTAAGTGTACTCTCCTCTTTGAAAATGATGTGTTTTTCGCACTTTTTTCTAAGTTTTTTTCCCGAATTTCTGCTTGCCCTGCACGAAATATAGGTCCAATTGGGTTGATTGACCCCTCCTTCTTTTCATCTGTTCAAGGGGGATATGGCAGTATTTAATTCGACAGTCTCTGACCTTCCTGAGAGAAAGGGCGCATGTTTAAGTGTACTCTCCTCTTTGAAAATGATGTGTTTTTCGCACTTTTTTTCTCTGTTTTTTTCCCGAATTTCTGCTTGCCCTGCACGAAATATAGGTCCAATTGGGTTGATTGACCCCTCCTTCTTTTCATCTGTTCAAGGGGGATATGGCAGTATTAAATTCGACAGTCTCTGACCTTCCTGAGAGAAAGGGCGCATGTTTAAGTGTACTCTCCTCTTTGAAAATGATGTGTTTTTCGCACTTTTTTCTCTGTTTTTTTCCCGAATTTCTGCTTGCCCTGCACGAAATATAGGTCCAATTGGGTTGATTGACCCCTCCTTCTTTTCATCTGTTCAAGGGGGATATGGCAGTATTAAATTCGACAGTCTCTGACCTTCCTGAGAGAAAGGGCGCATGTTTAAGTGTACTCTCCTCTTTGAAAATGATGTGTTTTTCGCACTTTTTTCAAAGTTTTTTTACCGAATTTCTGCTTGCCCTGCACGAAATATAGGTCCAATTGGGTTGATTGACCCCTCCTTCTTTTCATCTGTTCAAGGGGGATATGGCAGTATTAAATTCGACAGTCTCTGACCTTCCTGAGAGAAATTTTTGAAAATTTATTTTTTCAAAGTTTTTTTCCCGAATTTCTGCTTGCCCTGCACGAAATATAGGTCCAATTGGGTTGATTGACCCCTCCTTCTTTTCATCTGTTCAAGGGGGATATGGCAGTATTAAATTCGACAGTCTCTGACCTTCCTGAGAGAAAGGGCGCATGTTTAAGTGTACTCTCCTCTTTGAAAATGATGTGTTTTTCGCACTTTTTTCTCTGTTTTTTTCCCGAATTTCTGCTTGCCCTGCACGAAATATAGGTCCAATTGGGTTGATTGACCCCTCCTTCTTTTCATCTGTTCAAGGGGGATATGGCAGTATTTAATTCGACAGTCTCTGACCTTCCTGAGAGAAAGGGCGCATGTTTAAGTGTACTCTCCTCTTTGAAAATTGTGTTTTTCGCACTTTTTTCTTAGTTTTTTTCCCGAATTTCTGCTTGCCCTGCACGAAATATAGGTCCAATTGGGTTGATTGACCCCTCCTTCTTTTCATCTGTTCAAGGGGGATATGGCAGTATTAAATTCGACAGTCTCTGACCTTCCTGAGAGAAAGGGCGCATGTTTAAGTGTACTCTCCTCTTTGAAAATGATGTGTTTTTCGCACTTTTTTCTCTGTTTATTTCCCGAATTTCTGCTTGCCCTGCACGAAATATAGGTCCAATTGGGTTGATTGACCCCTCCTTCTTTTCATCTGTTCAAGGGGGATATGGCAGTATTAAATTCGACAGTCTCTGACCTTCCTGAGAGAAAGGGCGCATGTTTAAGTGTACTCTCCTCTTTGAAAATGATGTGTTTTTCGCACTTTTTTTCAAAGTTTATTTCCCGAATTTCTGCTTGCCCTGCAAGAAATACATGTCCAATTGCGTTGATTGACCCCTCCTTCTTTTCATCTGTTCAAGGGGGGTATGGCAGTATTAAATTCGACAGTTTCTGACCTTCCTGAGAGAAAGGGCGCATGTTTAATTGTACTCTCCTCTTTGAAAAGGACTTATTTTTCGCACTTTTTTTCTCAGTTTAATTCCCGAATTTCTGCTTGCCCTGCACGAAATATAGGTCCAATTGGGTTGATTGACCCCTCCTTCTTTTCATCTGTTCAAGGGGGATATGGCAGTATTTAATTCGACAGTCTCTGACCTTCCTGAGAGAAAGGGCGCAT
This sequence comes from Galaxias olidus, assembly GCA_026901105.3. Classification (NCBI taxonomy): domain Eukaryota; kingdom Metazoa; phylum Chordata; class Actinopteri; order Galaxiiformes; family Galaxiidae; genus Galaxias; species Galaxias olidus. The sequence goes on from JAPMUY010001489.1 coordinate 11,207, forward strand.
GTTTAAGTGTACTCTCCTCTTTGAAAATGATGTGTTTTTCGCACTTTTTTCTAAGTTTTTTTCCCGAATTTCTGCTTGCCCTGCACGAAATATAGGTCCAATTGGGTTGATTGACCCCTCCTTCTTTTCATCTGTTCAAGGGGGATATGGCAGTATTAAATTCGACAGTCTCTGACCTTCCTGAGAGAAAGGGCGCATGTTTAAGTGTACTCTCCTCTTTGAAAATGATGTGTTTTTCGCACTTTTTTCTCTGTTTTTTTCCCGAATTTCTGCTTGCCCTGCACGAAATATAGGTCCAATTGGGTTGATTGACCCCTCCTTCTTTTCATCTGTTCAAGGGGGATATGGCAGTATTAAATTCGACAGTCTCTGACCTTCCTGAGAGAAAGGGCGCATGTTTAAGTGTACTCTCTTCTTTGAAAAGGATGTGTTTTTCGCACTTTTTTCTAAGTTTTTTTCCCGAATTTCTGCTTGCCCTGCACGAAATATAGGTCCAATTGGGTTGATTGACCCCTCCTTCTTTTCATCTGTTCAAGGGGGATATGGCAGTATTAAATTCGACAGTCTCTGACCTTCCTGAGAGAAAGGGCGCATGTTTAAGTGTACTCTCCTCTTTGAAAATGATGTGTTTTTCGCACTTTTTTCTCTGTTTTTTTCCCGAATTTCTGCTTGCCCTGCACGAAATATAGGTCCAATTGGGTTGATTGACCCCTCCTTCTTTTCATCTGTTCAAGGGGGATATGGCAGTATTTAATTCGACAGTCTCTGACCTTCCTGAGAGAAAGGGCGCATGTTTAAGTGTACTCTCCTCTTTGAAAATGATGTGTTTTTCGCACTTTTTTCTAAGTTTTTTTCCCGAATTTCTGCTTGCCCTGCACGAAATATAGGTCCAATTGGGTTGATTGACCCCTCCTTCTTTTCATCTGTTCAAGGGGGATATGGCAGTATTTAATTCGACAGTCTCTGACCTTCCTGAGAGAAAGGGCGCATGTTTAAGTGTACTCTCCTCTTTGAAAATGATGTGTTTTTCGCACTTTTTTCTAAGTTTTTTTCCCGAATTTCTGCTTGCCCTGCACGAAATATAGGTCCAATTGGGTTGATTGACCCCTCCTTCTTTTCATCTGTTCAAGGGGGATATGGCAGTATTTAATTCGACAGTCTCTGACCTTCCTGAGAGAAAGGGCGCATGTTTAAGTGTACTCTCCTCTTTGAAAATGATGTGTTTTTCGCACTTTTTTCTCTGTTTATTTCCCGAATTTCTGCTTGCCCTGCACGAAATATAGGTCCAATTGGGTTGATTGACCCCTCCTTCTTTTCATCTGTTCAAGGGGGATATGGCAGTATTAAATTCGACAGTCTCTGACCTTCCTGAGAGAAAGGGCGCATGTTTAAGTGTACTCTCCTCTTTGAAAATGATGTGTTTTTCGCACTTTTTTTCTCTTTGAAATATATGTCCAATTAGGGTTGTGTTTTTCGCATTAAATTCGACAGTCTCTTTTCGCACTTTTTTTCTGTTTTTTTCCCGAATTTCTGCTTGCCCTGCACGAAATATAGGTCCAATTGGGTTGATTGACCCCTCCTTCTTTTCATCTGTTCAAGGGGGATATGGCAGTATTAAATTCGACAGTCTCTGACCTTCCTGAGAGAAAGGGCGCATGTTTAAGTGTACTCTCCTCTTTGAAAATGATGTGTTTTTCGCACTTTTTTCTAAGTTTTTTTCCCGAATTTCTGCTTGCCCTGCACGAAATATAGGTCCAATTGGGTTGATTGACCCCTCCTTCTTTTCATCTGTTCAAGGGGGATATGGCAGTATTAAATTCGACAGTCTCTGACCTTCCTGAGAGAAAGGGCGCATGTTTAAGTGTACTCTCCTCTTTGAAAATGATGTGTTTTTCGCACTTTTTTCTAAGTTTTTTTCCCGAATTTCTGCTTGCCCTGCACGAAATATAGGTCCAATTGGGTTGATTGACCCCTCCTTCTTTTCATCTGTTCAAGGGGGATATGGCAGTATTTAATTCGACAGTCTCTGACCTTCCTGAGAGAAAGGGCGCATGTTTAAGTGTACTCTCCTCTTTGAAAATGATGTGTTTTTCGCACTTTTTTCTAAGTTTTTTTCCCGAATTTCTGCTTGCCCTGCACGAAATATAGGTCCAATTGGGTTGATTGACCCCTCCTTCTTTTCATCTGTTCAAGGGGGATATGGCAGTATTAAATTCGACAGTCTCTGACCTTCCTGAGAGAAAGGGCGCATGTTTAAGTGTACTCTCCTCTTTGAAAATGATGTGTTTTTCGCACTTTTTTCTAAGTTTTTTTCCCGAATTTCTGCTTGCCCTGCACGAAATATAGGTCCAATTGGGTTGATTGACCCCTCCTTCTTTTCATCTGTTCAAGGGGGATATGGCAGTATTAAATTCGACAGTCTCTGACCTTCCTGAGAGAAAGGGCGCATGTTTAAGTGTACTCTCCTCTTTGAAAATGATGTGTTTTTCGCACTTTTTTCTAAGTTTTTTTCCCGAATTTCTGCTTGCCCTGCACGAAATATAGGTCCAATTGGGTTGATTGACCCCTCCTTCTTTTCATCTGTTCAAGGGGGATATGGCAGTATTAAATTCGACAGTCTCTGACCTTCCTGAGAGAAAGGGCGCATGTTTAAGTGTACTCTCCTCTTTGAAAATGATGTGTTTTTCGCACTTTTTTCTCTGTTTTTTTCCCGAATTTCTGCTTGCCCTGCACGAAATATAGGTCCAATTGGGTTGATTGACCCCTCCTTCTTTTCATCTGTTCAAGGGGGATATGGCAGTATTTAATTCGACAGTCTCTGACCTTCCTGAGAGAAAGGGCGCATGTTTAAGTGTACTCTCCTCTTTGAAAATGATGTGTTTTTCGCACTTTTTTCTAAGTTTTTTTCCCGAATTTCTGCTTGCCCTGCACGAAATATAGGTCCAATTGGGTTGATTGACCCCTCCTTCTTTTCATCTGTTCAAGGGGGATATGGCAGTATTAAATTCGACAGTCTCTGACCTTCCTGAGAGAAAGGGCGCATGTTTAAGTGTACTCTCCTCTTTGAAAATGATGTGTTTTTCGCACTTTTTTCTCTGTTTTTTTCCCGAATTTCTGCTTGCCCTGCACGAAATATAGGTCCAATTGGGTTGATTGACCCCTGATATTTCGACAGTCTCTGACCTTTGAGAGAAAGGGCGCATGTTTAAGTGTACTCTCCTCTTTGAAAAGGATGTGTTTTTCGCACTTTTTTCTCTGTTTTTTCCCGAATTTCTGCTTGCCCTGCACGAAATATAGGTCCAATTGGGTTGATTGACCCCTCCTTCTTTTCATCTGTTCAAGGGGGATATGGCAGTATTAAATTCGACAGTCTCTGACCTTCCTGAGAGAAAGGGCGCATGTTTAAGTGTACTCTCCTCTTTGAAAATGATGTGTTTTTCGCACTTTTTTCTAAGTTTTTTTCCCGAATTTCTGCTTGCCCTGCACGAAATATAGGTCCAATTGGGTTGATTGACCCCTCCTTCTTTTCATCTGTTCAAGGGGGATATGGCAGTATTAAATTCGACAGTCTCTGACCTTCCTGAGAGAAAGGGCGCATGTTTAAGTGTACTCTCCTCTTTGAAAATGATGTGTTTTTCGCACTTTTTTCTAAGTTTTTTTCCCGAATTTCTGCTTGCCCTGCACGAAATATAGGTCCAATTGGGTTGATTGACCCCTCCTTCTTTTCATCTGTTCAAGGGGGATATGGCAGTATTAAATTCGACAGTCTCTGACCTTCCTGAGAGAAAGGGCGCATGTTTAAGTGTACTCTCCTCTTTGAAAATGATGTGTTTTTCGCACTTTTTTCTCTGTTTTTTTCCCGAATTTCTGCTTGCCCTGCACGAAATATAGGTCCAATTGGGTTGATTGACCCCTCCTTCTTTTCATCTGTTCAAGGGGGATATGGCAGTATTTAATTCGACAGTCTCTGACCTTCCTGAGAGAAAGGGCGCATGTTTAAGTGTACTCTCCTCTTTGAAAATGATGTGTTTTTCGCAATTTTTTCTCAGTTTTTTTCCCGAATTTCTGCTTGCCCTGCACGAAATATAGGTCCAATTGGGTTGATTGACCCCTCCTTCTTTTCATCTGTTCAAGGGGGATATGGCAGTATTTAATTCGACAGTCTCTGACCTTCCTGAGAGAAAGGGCGCATGTTTAAGTGTACTCTCTTCTTTGAAAAGGATGTGTTTTTCGCACTTTTTTCTAAGTTTTTTTCCCGAATTTCTGCTTGCCCTGCACGAAATATAGGTCCAATTGGGTTGATTGACCCCTCCTTCTTTTCATCTGTTCAAGGGGGATATGGCAGTATTAAATTCGACAGTCTCTGACCTTCCTGAGAGAAAGGGCGCATGTTTAAGTGTACTCTCCTCTTTGAAAATGATGTGTTTTTCGCACTTTTTTCTCTGTTTTTTTCCCGAATTTCTGCTTGCCCTGCACGAAATATAGGTCCAATTGGGTTGATTGACCCCTCCTTCTTTTCATCTGTTCAAGGGGGATATGGCAGTATTAAATTCGACAGTCTCTGACCTTCCTGAGAGAAAGGGCGCATGTTTAAGTGTACTCTCCTCTTTAGGGTTAGTGTTTTTCGCACTTTTTTCTGTTTTTTTCCCGAATTTCTGCTTGCCCTGCACGAAATATAGGTCCAATTGGGTTGATTGACCCCTCCTTCTTTTCATCTGTTCAAGGGGGATATGGCAGTATTAAATTCGACAGTCTCTGACCTTCCTGAGAGAAAGGGCGCATGTTTAAGTGTACTCTCCTCTTTGAAAATGATGTGTTTTTCGCACTTTTTTTTCTAAGTTTTTTTCCCGAATTTCTGCTTGCCCTGCACGAAATATAGGTCCAATTGGGTTGATTGACCCCTCCTTCTTTTCATCTGTTCAAGGGGGATATGGCAGTATTTAATTCGACAGTCTCTGACCTTCCTGAGAGAAAGGGCGCATGTTTAAGTGTACTCTCCTCTTTGAAAATGATGTGTTTTTCGCACTTTTTTCTAAGTTTTTTTCCCGAATTTCTGCTTGCCCTGCACGAAATATAGGTCCAATTGGGTTGATTGACCCCTCCTTCTTTTCATCTGTTCAAGGGGGATATGGCAGTATTTAATTCGACAGTCTCTGACCTTCCTGAGAGAAAGGGCGCATGTTTAAGTGTACTCTCCTCTTTGAAAATGATGTGTTTTTCGCACTTTTTTCTCTGTTTTTTTCCCGAATTTCTGCTTGCCCTGCACGAAATATAGGTCCAATTGGGTTGATTGACCCCTCCTTCTTTTCATCTGTTCAAGGGGGATATGGCAGTATTTAATTCGACAGTCTCTGACCTTCCTGAGAGAAAGGGCGCATGTTTAAGTGTACTCTCCTCTTTGAAAATGATGTGTTTTTCGCACTTTTTTCTAAGTTTTTTTCCCGAATTTCTGCTTGCCCTGCACGAAATATAGGTCCAATTGGGTTGATTGACCCCTCCTTCTTTTCATCTGTTCAAGGGGGATATGGCAGTATTAAATTCGACAGTCTCTGACCTTCCTGAGAGAAAGGGCGCATGTTTAAGTGTACTCTCCTCTTTGAAAATGATGTGTTTTTCGCACTTTTTTCTAAGTTTTTTTCCCGAATTTCTGCTTGCCCTGCACGAAATATAGGTCCAATTGGGTTGATTGACCCCTCCTTCTTTTCATCTGTTCAAGGGGGATATGGCAGTATTTAATTCGACAGTCTCTGACCTTCCTGAGAGAAAGGGCGCATGTTTAAGTGTACTCTCCTCTTTGAAAATGATGTGTTTTTCGCACTTTTTTCTAAGTTTTTTTCCCGAATTTCTGCTTGCCCTGCACGAAATATAGGTCCAATTGGGTTGATTGACCCCTCCTTCTTTTCATCTGTTCAAGGGGGATATGGCAGTATTAAATTCGACAGTCTCTGACCTTCCTGAGAGAAAGGGCGCATGTTTAAGTGTACTCTCCTCTTTGAAAATGATGTGTTTTTCGCACTTTTTTCTCTGTTTTTTTCCCGAATTTCTGCTTGCCCTGCACGAAATATAGGTCCAATTGGGTTGATTGACCCCTCCTTCTTTTCATCTGTTCAAGGGGGATATGGCAGTATTTAATTCGACAGTCTGACCTTCCTGAGAGAATGGGCGCATGTTTAAGTGTACTCTCCTCTTTGAAAAGGATGTATTTTTTGCACTTTTTTTCTCTCTTTGTTTCCCGAATTTCTGCTTGCCCTGCACGAAATATAGGTCCAATTGGGTTGATTGACCCCTCCTTCTTTTCATCTGTTCAAGGGGGATATGGCAGTATTAAATTCGACAGTCTCTGACCTTCCTGAGAGAAAGGGCGCATGTTTAAGTGTACTCTCCTCTTTGAAAATGATGTGTTTTTCGCACTTTTTTCTAAGTTTTTTTCCCGAATTTCTGCTTGCCCTGCACGAAATATAGGTCCAATTGGGTTGATTGACCCCTCCTTCTTTTCATCTGTTCAAGGGGGATATGGCAGTATTAAATTCGACAGTCTCTGACCTTCCTGAGAGAAAGGGCGCATGTTTAAGTGTACTCTCCTCTTTGAAAATGATGTGTTTTTCGCACTTTTTTCTAAGTTTTTTTCCCGAATTTCTGCTTGCCCTGCACGAAATATAGGTCCAATTGGGTTGATTGACCCCTCCTTCTTTTCATCTGTTCAAGGGGGATATGGCAGTATTAATTCGACAGTCTCTGACCTTCCTGAGAGAAAGGGCGCATGTTTAAGTGTACTCTCCTCTTTGAAAATGATGTGTTTTTCGCACTTTTTTCAAAGTTTTTTTCCCGAATTTCTGCTTGCCCTGCACGAAATATAGGTCCAATTGGGTTGATTGACCCCTCCTTCTTTTCATCTGTTCAAGGGGGATATGGCAGTATTAAATTCGACAGTCTCTGACCTTCCTGAGAGAAAGGGCGCATGTTTGAGAGAAAGGGCGCATGTTTAAGTGTACTCTCCTCTTTGAAAATGATGTGTTTTTCG